>JAJPUD010002364.1:264287-302291 GCA_023553655.1 Myrmecobius fasciatus
AGAAAGTTGCAACAAAGAGCCTTGGGTAATACATATATACAGAGTCAAGATGTTCTAAAGGAAGCTAGAAAGTGGAAAGTTGACTAGAGGAATGTCTTTCCAAATCTCAAGACTTAGATGGTGGTTCATGAGATGAGGCATTTGCCTGGGTACTGGAGAAAGAAGGAGATAAACATCTAAGGATTTGTCATAATCCGTTTCAAAATGGAAGTCAGATTTTATTGACCAATCCTTAAAGAGTAGGGATGTTTTTACAGACACCCAGTATGATCCTGGTAAGGAAGAATTTTGTGAGCCAGTGTAAAACAAAATTGATATTTCAATGGATCTTATGTTTGTAGGTCTCCCTCCATTGGTACAGAGTGTAATCCTTCCATACTTTCTCATAACTCTTGACTATGTGCTCCTCTAAATCCTTTGCAAAAAGACTAGTTAATATTCTGTGAGCTTCCTTACAGATTTCTGGGTACTTCATCTTTATTGCCATAATCGCTTTTGTTTAATACTACATGGATATCCCATTTTCTTTTTTCAGCATACATCTTCCTGATGACATTAATAATCTTGCTCTTTTTGCACAATTCTTTGTTGGTGAAATAATGAAATCTACCACCCACCATAGGCCTCTTCACATTCCTTAAGGTTCCCAGAAATCTGAATTCTTTGGAGACTTGCATCCCTGTAGTATAACTAGAAGAACATTAGTGTTAAAAAGATGTCTTGGGGCAGCTAGGTGACGCAGTGGATAGAGCATCAACCCTGAAGTCAGGAAGACCTGAGTTCAAATCTGGCCTCAGACACTTAACATTCCCTAGCTGTGTGACCCTGGGCAAATCACTTAACCTCAACTGCCTCAGCAAAAAGAAAAAAAAAATTATGTCTCTTTGTTTCAGATGGAGATTTGGGTTTATTAAAAACACTGAACAATTTCCAAATGCAATCTAGCTTGTTTTTCTCTTATATTAAGTTCTAGGTTTCCCACCTATGGTATTGTTTCAACATAAATGTATCTATGGACTAGCCCTGTCCATCCAAATGCATATTATTTTTTAGCCAGTAAGGCACTCTTCATCATTCATTTTTCCTATATGCATAGTTAGGTCAAATACATTAGACTTGAGTCTAGAAAATCCAAATTTGAATGCCTCAGACACTTATTAGCTATATGACTTTCACTTCTCTAAAACTTCCAGTTTCCCTCTCTGTAGAATGGGGACAATAATAACTCCTATTACACAGAGTTGTTATGATCATAAAATGTGACAATGGATGTAAAATGCTTTGCAAACTTTAAAGTGATATATATATATATATAAATAATATTTCTAAATAATTTAATCATATTTTTATTTATACCTTTTGTTTCTATATAACCCTCATTTGTGAACATATTACTTTTCCTGTGACAAAAATTGAAGAGCTTCTTTCTCATTGCGCTAATTTTCTCTACCAAGGACAATGACCTGCTTTGGACCTCACAGAGCAAAAGTGGCTAATGTGACTTTAATACCCCAAAGTAGTAAGACAATAGAAAAAGCTCATTACCCTTGAAAATTCAAGTCACTGGGCTCAGATGCACTCTGCTCTCAAGCAATGAAACAATGTGCAAATGTGGTGACCAAGCCACTGTGAATGGTATCCCAAAAAGAATGTGGAAAATGAGAGAGATATTGCAGATGGGAAAAGAACAAATACTGTCCCAACTTCCCAACAAGGTCAAGAATAGAGCCTGAAAATTATAAACCGATGAATTTGACTCTGAGTCATGGAAAAGTCCTAGGATTTATCATTAAGGAGACATTAGAGAACAACTTAAAAGGAGATGATCACAAAGAGCCAGTATGGTTTCATCAAGAAGAGGTCATGCCAGAAAAACCTTATTTCCCTTTTGGTAGCATTGCCTACCTCGCAGATCAGGATAATATTGTACATATGTTTACCTACTTCTTGGTCAAGTATTTTAGAGATTATCTCTGTTCTGAGGAAAAAGTGGAGAGAGTTGAAGAAGGTGACAAAACAATTAGATGGATTTGGAACTCATTGAATGTCTGGATTCAAAAAATTAGTTACTTATGTTTCAAGGTTAGTAGGGGAAGAGGTCTCAAGGTCTTCATAGCTTTGTAAATTTAGCTCTCTTCACTCTTTAATCCAAGATCCAAACAGCTATAGAATCCTGACTCTTCTTTTGAAACATCTTTAAGGTAAGGTATTTACTTTCCATTTCCAAAGTTATCATCCTAGGATTGCTTTAATAGCCTCTTAATTGGCCTACCTCCAAATATCATTTTAGTTCATAGATAATTCACCCATATTCTAATATTGTAACACTCCACTACTCCAATAGATGATGTCATAGATGTAAATATCCTCATCTATGCCTGCCCATTTGGTGCAATCCTCATTTATATTTTTCCATAAATTTGTCATGGTGGTTCCACCTAACATGCTGGGGCTTTTTTTGAATGTTGTGACCGTGCCATCAGAACTGGTAGACTTCTCATTCATAACTCTCATCCTGAATAAAAGTCATTATCTTTTTCAATAATACATTATTTTGATGACATCTTTTGTACTGCTTCCATATACAATTTCTTGTATGCAATGTGTTCTAGTCTATGTTCATGAGGTATTATTTTATTTTATTTTGAAAGTTTTTAATATTTTTACTTAGAGATATGAGTTCTAAATTCTGTCCCTCTCTCCCTTCACTCACCCTCCAATCCAATCCAAAGGATTAAACAATTGGATATAGGTTAAATATATGAAATTCAATAAAACATTTCCATATTAGTCATTTTGCCTAAGAAATTTCAAATGAAAGAAAAAAATGAAAGAAAGAAAGTGAAAAATAGCATGTTCCAGTCTGCATTCAAATAATATCAGTTCTTTCTCTGGAGGAAGATAATATGCTTTATCATTAGTCCTTTTAGATCATCTTGGAACTCTGTATTGTTGAGAATGGCTAAGTCATTCACAGTTCTTCAACAAACAATATAGCTGTTACTGTGTTTAGTGTTTTTCTGGATCTGTTCACTTTACTATGCATCATCAGTTCATGTAAATTTTTTGAGGTTTTTCTGACATAATCCTGCTTGTCATTTCTTATAGCACAATAATATTCCATTCAGTCATACACCACAGCTTATTTAGCCATTCCCAATTTAGGGGCATTTATTTGATTTCCACTTCTTAACCACCACAAAAAACCCCTGCTATAAACATTTTTGTACAATTGGGGTCCTTTCCCCCTTTTTTTTGGATGTCTGGGTTAAAGAGTATGCACAGTTTTATAACATGAACCTCTATTTTAGGTATACTTTGAACCTAAAGAAGCCATCTGGGGGACCCATGCCATGAATTGGGTCATGCCCCAAGATAACATATACATTTTAAAAGCAGAATTTGTTTGGCATTTAAGGCTTTTCTTGATGTGACTCCAGCCTACATTTATTTCTAGATTCACTTCCCATTCCTCCTTTTCACATAAATACATATTCATCCTCTGTAAAGTGCACTACATGCTATTTCTCATAGATGGAATTTAATTTATCATGCAAAGAATCCATCATTTCTAAACTTTCCCTCTTAAGACTCCCCAGATTCTTTCAGGGCTAAGCCCCATCCATAGCTATAGGAAGTTTATTCCAATCCCTCCCAATTAGTAGGGCCATTTGCTGGAAATTACTGGGTAATCACTTCATATAAATCTTCGTTTACTTCTTTGTGTAACTGCTGTTTTTCTCAGGAGACTGTAATTTTCTTGAGAGTAGGGATTATTTTATTTCTATTTTTGTATCTTCAGTGCCTAGCACAATGCCTGCCATATAATAGGGATAAGGCTTAGCTTTGTGATTTCATTGGCACTGACAATTCCTGGAAGAGGAAAAACACTTTACCAATGCATGTTGGAACCTTTTCTACAACTTAAAGATAGATAGCTGTTTGGGACACTGAGAGTAAGGGATTTGCTCAGGATCATATAGCCAGTATGTATCTCACAAAGGGTTATCCTGGTTCTAAGACCAGTTCTTGAACCATAGTGCCACACTGTCTCTTAAATGAATTAATGAATTACAGTGTTTTACACTTAGGAAATTTGGTGTTAAATCTGAATCCTTTCTTCCCAATGAATGTTCATTAATCACAATATTGAATACCCTTATTAATATAGAATTCTGTTACTTTAGATATTATTAAAATATTTCTTACTTTTCAATTTCATATTTCAGATTTTCATATTGACATTCTTTATCTTTATATCTGTACAAAAATGAAAGAGTATCAATAAAAACAAATATCATAGTGTGATAAATTTTTTTATTTATAATGTTTGTATTACTTAATAGTATACGAACAAAACCCAAATGTTCTCCTACTCTGGTTTTCTCTGCTTGGAATATATCCCATTCCCTCTCTACTTTTATCAGAATAAACATTTATAAAGTGCCTAATATATGTTAGGCTCTGTATTAAGTGCTGATTTATGAAAAAAAGGCATAAGACAGTCCCTGAAAGCTCAGAGTTTACAGATTAATGGAGGAAGACAACACATAAAAACAAGTTGAAACAGTGGGAATTGGTAGATTAAGTAGTAGGGATGTGGGAAGGAAGATGATAAAGTCTTGCAGTTCGGATTAAAAATAATCTGAGGAGTTGTGAACTGCCAAATGGACTTCATTTTGTGGAATAATGAGTTTCTGGAGATCATGTAATCCAATCGATTAGCCAGTCAGGATTTTGCCAAAATCTTGCCCATTCTTCAAAGACTAATTTCAAATGTCAGCCTTCTTTAGGAAACCTCTTTCCTAAAGGATCTCTCTTTCCTCTGTAGCTCCATAGTATTCTGTACCTTTTTCGTGGAACTTAACATTTTGACTTAAATACATTGTTGTGTTCTGTCTTTTTGGCTTTTCTAGATTGTAAATTCTTAAAGGGCAAAGAGAGTATAATAAATAATTAACATTCAAAACCTGAATTTTGCCCATTGTGGAATTCAAGAAATTCTTTTTGAATTGAATTTATTCCTTTTGGGAGCCAAGATGGCAGAGTGAAAATGTGACTCTCTGCGTCTCCTCCCATCTTCTCTCAAATCAACAATAAAATAAGCCTCTGAACTGATCTTCAAGTCAACGAATTTAGAAATACTTGGATACTGCTTGCTGATACCTCTGAAGAACTTCACATCAGGTTTGTCTATCTCAGACAGAGGGATAAAGAGTGGTGTAGGCCGGAAGTGAGGGTGGGACACAGCTCAGCTCATTGTGGCAAAAACTCCAAACTCCAAACTCCAAACACCTGGAGTTTATCTGAGGCACTTGGGACACTCTGCCCGGATTGGAGGCAGGTGTTCTGGCAGACTTGCCTTGTTTAAGGAGTAATTCGGACTTAGTCCTAGCCCCCACTGGCCCAGCACCTTAAATTAATTTGCCAAATTGCCCCAGGGCAGGGAGCTTTAGTCGAGGTTTTTCCAAACCTTAAAGAGATATACACGCTGTTTAAAAAAAAAAATGAAGCAGCAAAAGAGAGCTCTCACCATAGACAGCTTTTATTGAGACAGAGAAGGGCTGACCCCAGATTCTGAGGTTCCTTTAGACAAAACTTCAGAGGATGTTATTAAGGACCATCACTGGTCCCCTTTTCAAAAGGCCTTTCTGGAAGATTGCATACAGAATCTCAAAAGAGAGTTGGAGGATAAATGGGAAAATAAACTGAAGTCAGTGCAAGGAGCCCTCCAAAAGAGATATGATAAAGACACCAATTTATTGAAAAATAAAATTAGTGAAGTGGAAAAAGAGTGCAATGAACAAATTGGCCAGTTAGAAAAGGAGATTAAAAAGGTAACTGAAGAAAACAACACTTTAAAAATAAGAATTGAACAAATGCAAGTGAATGACTCAATAAGACTTCAAGAATCAGTCAAACAAAAACAAAAAAATGAAAAAATTAGAAGAAAATATGAATTTATTCCTTTTAAAAATCTGACAAGGTTGAATAAAATTACTTGAACAATTTTATTTCAATACTGTTCTTTTTTAGATTGATTAATTCTTTTTTTTTCTAGCTTTTGGTGATTGAAAGCTTGTCTCTTAGATGAATTCATTTCAGGCTATGGTCATTTTATTCTGGCTATTTTCAGAAAGCTCAATATGAGTGATGATTGGTACTACAATCCAGGAACCTAATTTGAACTTTTCCAATTAAACTGATTAAGCAGGAATGTATGTTGATTGAATCATTACAGAGTTCTGAGATTAGATTTGGAAGATCTGAAGGAGGTAGTAGGTTCTCTCTCTTTGGAAGCAGAGCCTGGATAATCACTTTTTTTTTTAATAATACATGTTATAGTGTGATTCTTTTCATGTATAAGTTGAACTCTGACTTCTTGGAGTCCCTTCTTACTTGGAAATTCTATGATTTTGTGGATATGGAAGTATTATGAAAGAGTCATTTCCTGACTACATTGGCCCCTGAACTACTTGAAGGAGAGGAAAGGTTTCCTAGAAGTCCAGATGGACTTCTGAAGAGTTAGACCCAATTAAGATCTTCCTTTAAGTCAATAGTGACCCAAGAAAAGCCCTCTTCACTAAGAAATTTGGAATAGTTGGTATTTAAAACACTAGGTAGAATAGGAATTATCCTCTGACTAAAGAATTCCTATATTCCCCATTTTGAACCTAGAAGAAGACTTGTTGGGAAAGGGGAATACTATATATTTTCACCTATCACTTTTCTCTTCAATGCTTTCTCTGTGGTTCTATAGGCATTTGGATTATCCTGTGAGTGGAGTTAGACATCATCCTGTGCTGAAAGCTATGTATTTGGAAAAGCAAAAGGCTAGTGTATGCCCTTGAAGATATATTATGGTTAACTGTAACTGAATGTTGGGAGAATGACTGTTAAAATTCTTTATTAAAGAGAATGATTTGTTAGTTAATGAATTCAGGAGCTCTTAAACTGGGTTCCATGAACTTAAATCTTTTTTTTAAATTGTATTTCCATATAATTTATTTCCTTTGTAATACTATATGTTTTGTTTTGCACATCTAAAAACATTTTAGATTTCACTAGATTGCTAAGGGAGCTAATGACAAGGTTAAGAATAAAAATATTGAATGATAGTTTCCTTAATTTTATATATGACTGTGGTTTTACAAACATGGTAACTTAATTTTATTTTTTAGGAGGAAAAGGTCCTAAAATATAAATATATTTACTATTAATTTAGCTGTATTTACATAGGTCAGTTCTGATTCTCCTCTTTTTTCTCCATGTTTCTCCATAATTTCCACTTAGGGAAGACTGGTATATAGTAGCCTAGAATGACCTTTTTAGAAAATAATTCATTTACTTCAAACTAGCCCTATCTAAAGTTATTACAATACAACATTGTCATAGTATATAGCATTATACAGAAATGTAAACTTGGCTATATAATATTACCAAGGGAAAAGTTGTATCAGGGTCTTGTAAAACCAGGTATTCTCTTGGTCAAATAATGGAGGTTTGACATTCCTAGAAAAGGGGATAGACTTCCCTACACAGACAGCAAAGAAACAACAAAAAGGAATTATATGTACCAAAATATTTACTGTAGTTTTTTATGATAGTATCCCAGAATTAAGAGGATAGCCTCTATGCTCAAAAAGTTATCAAACTGTGCATACCCTTTGACCCAGCAGTGTTTCTACTGGGCCTATATCCCAAAGAGATTTTAAAGGAGGGAAAGGGACCCACGTGTGCAAAAATGTTTGTGGCAGCCCTTTTTGTAGTGGCAAGAAACTGGAAATTGAAAGGATGCCCATCAATTGGAGAATGGCTGAATAAATTATGGTATATGAATGTTATGGAATATTATTGCTCTGTAAGAAATGACCAACAGGAGGATTTCAGAGAGGATTGGAGAGACTTGCATGAATTGATGCTGAGTGAAATCAGCAGAACCAGGAGAACATTATACACAGCAACAAGACTATACGATGATCAATTTTGATAGACATGGTTCTCTTCAACAATGATGTGATTCAAACCAGTTGTTCTGCGATGAAGATAGTCATATACATCCAGAGAGAGGCCTGTGGGAACTGAGAGTGAACCACAACACAGCATTTTAACGCTTTCTGTGAATATTTCCATGCATTTTGTTTTCCTTTCCTTTGTTTTCCAACCTAAGGTTGTTCTTTTCTTCTTCTCTTTCTAGATCTGATGTTTCTTGTGCAGTAAGATAACTGCATAGATATGTATACATGTATTTTATTTGTCATATAATTTATCCTATTTAGCATGTATTAGATTACCTGTCATCTAGGGGTGGGGGGTGGGGGGCAGGAGGGGAAAAGTTGGGGAAAAAAAGTTTTTGCAAAGGTCAATGTTGAAAGGTCACTGATGTTTTGTAAATAAAAAGCTTTATATCAAAAAAAAAAAGAGGATAGCCTCCTGTTCAGGAAAGTTTAAATAAAATATGGTATATGAATATGATGGAATAAGATTTTCCCATAAGAAATGATGAAATGGACAATTTCAGAGGAAAATGGAAAGACCACTATAAACAATAAACAAAAGGAAAACAATTTATACAGTGACAACATTGTGGAGAAAAATGCATTTGAAAGACTTTTGAATTCTGATCAACACAAAAACAAACCAGGAATCTTTATCTTTGAGAGAGTAGTAATGAACTTAATATGCAGAATGAGACATACATTTTGGTATGGCCAGTATGGGAATTTGTTTTCCTTGATTATGAATATTTGTTTTGGAGGTTCCTCCCCTCCTTTTCTTGTTCATTGGGGGCACCAGGAAGAGGGAAGGATAATAAATTCTTGGAAAAGGAAACAAACTGATTTTTTAAAAAGAGGTCACAAATAACTTAGCCAATGACCATAAACTAAGACATACTTTGACTATATTTTGTTTAAAATCATTTTGAGCAGAGAATTCAGGACAGATGGATGCTTATTTTACTAAGACTTCTCTGGGGGCCAGTAGCCTTTGTGCCTGGTTAATAAATGGACTTCTGTGGTGTGGTAAGACAGAGAGGTGGTGAATGATAATTTGTTCCATTAAGTAGGAAATGGAGAAAAGCCTTGATCAGCTAAGAAGCTATATGTCACTTCAATAATTCAATAATTCAAATTTGTAATTTTATTAGTATGTCTATTCTTGTCACTGACATGGTTCCCAATTCCTCTATGATTTAGAAAGTAGACTTAAAAGAGTTGTGGCCAAATAGCTCATTACTTTCTTTCCAAACTGGTATGATTTTCTTTAAATTAATCTGGTCCTTAAACGATATATTGCCTAATATGCTCAAAGTTCCTCCTTTGCCCTCCCCTCCCCCAGCTTCTTAGGTTCTAACAGAGGTTATGTAGGCATGATTTTTTTAAAAAACAATGAATTGGACCTTCACATCATTACTTAGCAGCAGCATAGGACTTTTAATGGAGGTTTGACTTAATAAAAAAGTAAGTTTAATGTTTAATATTGAGTCCCTTTCAAACATCAAAACTAATTGAAACAATAATTTAATAATAATATCAAGTCATTTTGAATGAAAATACTAATCATTTGGCAAAAATGCTATTAATTATAATTCATTTTTACCAATAAGTTGTAAATCTTCAGGAAGACAAACACAATATAATTAAAATAAACTTACCCTTTGAGTACAATGTGTCTTTCTGTATCACAGCCAACAAATACATGAATTGCCTGTATAAGAAAGTAATTTAAATGGTGAGATCAGTGGGTATGATTCAGATTACTTTGAACAATCTAAAACTAAGAAACAATAAATTTTTAAAAGTAACTATTTAATATCCTTTTAAAGTATGATTCTGTGATAGTTCAATAATCTTGGTTCTCCTAACTTTTTTGCTATTTTTTCCTATTCTCACCCCTTAGTATAGGTGCCTCCTATAACTGAATCTCTAGATATCTACTCTTGTCTTTATGTATTTACTAACAGAGAGAGCATATCTTCTCTTCATTTCAATGCTCACCTTTTTCACATTGATTCTCAAATTGACATTTCAAGCTTTAACTTGTCTCAAACTCCAATTTCATATTTTCACATGAATTCACATGAATGTTTTTCAGTCTTTTCAAATTCAGCATGCTATGTCAGTCAATAACTATTTTTATTAAGCACCTATCATAAGCAAGACACTGTGCCATGTGGCCTACAGATGCAAAAAGAAGCAAAAAACAGTTTCTACCTTCAAGGAACTCATAATCTAACATGGAAGACAGCAAGCAAAACATAGATACAAAAAGGATGCATATCAGATAAATAGGAAATAATTAAAGGAGGGAAGGCATTACAAGTAAGAGGGCTTGGGAAAGGTTTAGGTGGGATTTTAATTGGGACTTGAAGGGAGTTAGAGAAGTCAATTAGTAAAAATGAAAAGGGAAAGGATTGTAAGTATGAGGGAAGAGTCAGAGAAAATGGAAGTGCTAATGCATTGAAGAGAATGTGGAAAAGAGTAAGGTATAAAAAGATTGGAAAAAATAGGGGTGGAGGTGCTAGACCATGAAAAGTTTTGAACACCAAACCGAGGATTTTGTCTTTGATGCTGGAAATCATAGTCACTGGAGTGAGGAATAACCAAGTCAGATCTATGCTTTAGGAAAAACGTTGGGTTGCTCAAAGGGGGATGGATTGCAGTGAGGAGAGACTCCAGGCAGGTAAAGCCACTAATAGGCTATTCTAATTGCCCAAGTGTGAAGTGATGATGTCCCACACAAAGGTGGTGATAGTGTCAAAGGAGAGATGTGGATGTTTTCAAGAGATGTAATAAAGGTGAAATCTGTAGGTCTTGTCAACAGATGACATAAGCTTTGGGGGTGAGGGAGTAGCTGAGAGATAGGGGGGATGGATTGGGGGATAGGTAGATGGTAAAGATTGTCTGCCACTATAGCTTATAGGCTTTGTGGAACAAGGTATCAGTTGATGAATCTGTTCTGGCTTTATGCTTTTATTGAAAGAGGACTGAAGCTGGATTCAGATCTTTGCTTTGACACTAACACTGTGCAATCTGGCTTCTGACTTTATTGCTCAACTGAAACTATGTTCTCCAAAATTATCTAATTGGCAAAGACAGTGGACTTTTCTTACATTTGACCTCTCTGTGTCTGACACTGTTAACTATCCCTCTCCTCCTGGATATTCCTTTCTCTCTAGGTTTTTGTGATACCACTTTCCTAGTGGTTCTCATATTTTACTATTTCTCAATCATCTGAAATTCTCTTCTTCTCAAGTTCACTTGCCTTTTTAGGTACTCTTCACATATGGCCATTCTCTGTCCATTTCTTTCCCTACCTTGATTATTGAATGGATGTTACACCTCAGGCAAACTGTTACCTGGGAAAGACCTTAGCTTAAAAAGGTCAAGGTTTCCTATTGCATCTAGAGCCATCTCCAGTCACATTGATCTATATCTTGCCACTGAGTCTAGATGGCTCCAGAGGAGCCCTCCATCACTCAAATCCAATTGCATATAATTTACATGTAACACATCACCTCTCTGATGTCATGATCCATTTTGAGAACAAAGGACAAAAAAATTACATATGTTGTCTATCTTTGGTCCCTATCTTTTGGTCCCAGCTTTGCCTGGGCTATCACTGTGACCTTCAAAGCTCATCTCATGTACCTCCTATGTAAACCTTTTTTTCTGATTTCTCTGGTAGTTAATATCTCCCTTTCACATCAACATTTCATTGATAGTCAATCAAGCACAAAGCATTTATTAAGTATTTGTGTGCTAGACCCTCTAATAAATCCTGGGCATATAAAGGCAAAAAAAAACCCAAACAACAACAACAACAACAACAACAACAAACTAGTTTCTGTTCTCAAGGAGCTCTTTTGGGAGAGGAGACAACATGCAATTACATTTATCTAAGATGTGCACAGCATAAAGGAGAGGTAACTTCTGAAGGAAGGCATTGTATATATTTTGCAAATACATACATATGCATATGTATATACACATATATAAATACACATATGTATGAATACATAAATGTGTACATGTCATTTTCCTTTGGTAAAATGGAAGATCCATGAGATCAAGGTCAGTTTCCTTTTTGTCTCTGTATATCTAGTCCCTGGCACATAGTTGTGGTTAAGTGATACTTGAATGATTGATATTGCTTATCTGTGTGATTATGACTGAGTCACTTAACCTCAATGAACCTGTTTTTATAGCTGAAAAGTAGGAATAGCCATTGTACCATTCATCTTGCGGACACAAGTTCTATAATGCCTGTACTTCCCAATTAAATATGCTAGAGCATCCCATTTTGTGAACCGATGGAGTAGCACAACAACTAGAGCCAATTAGAAGTATCAGTTCTAATTGAAATACTAGTGGTCCTTTGCAAAATAAACTTTAGCTGAACTTGGAAGTGCATACAATTTTTGAAACCAGACATCTTGCTTTCTGACTTATCTAAAGATTGTTTGAAGATATCTTCTCCTTAGACCTCCCATTTCCTACCTCATTTCCCAAGTTTTTGTGTGTCTCCCTTAATTTCCGCTTAGTCATAAATACTTCCCAAAAGTCCAAAATATCCCCAATATGGATGTATACCTCATGCTATTCCCATTTCCCTTTGAAGACTTGAGAAACTGTCTCTTCTCTAGCTTGCAAGCTTCTTTTCAGGCAATAAATACAATAATAATCTGGTCTGGCTCATTTCAGGACTTCTTTTTAAACTTGAGGTTTCTTCCAATTTAAGAGTTTACAAGAGTATTTATTTTGTCAACCTCAATGGGTTCTTATGAGTGAACCTTAAAACGAGTATAAATGAGTTAACATTGCCTCCCTTCCCTTTTTTGCCTTGTGTGTCTACAGTTCCCTTATCTTTGTAAGCTTCTGTGCTGCTTTTTTATATTTCCTCCCGTGTCCTTAGCTCTAAGGAGGTATGGTTCTCCTTTGTCCAGCTCTATCATGTGTTTGCTCTAAGAGCAAGGCAGCCTTTCTGTCAGTGAGAAGCTGCTCATTTAAATGTGTCTGAGTGGAGGGCACAAGGGAATTGTAGGCCAGGTTTATGTAAGTCATGTTGTAAGAGTGGCAGCAGCTGATGAAAATTGACTGCAGGTGAGGTTGAGGAAGACTCAAATTACAGCAGCTTTGAAACCTCACTTATATTTCGCGGTAGAGGAACTTGCCAAAGAAAAGATATACTATCAGGTATGTGTAGGGCTGAAAGTATGAAAATAAATGAAAATGTTAAAATAATAAGAGCAATAGATATGATGGCTGACATCATGTATTGTCTGACTCCTTTGGCATCAGTGGTTAGGAAACGGCACACATAATTGAGGGCTTCCTTCAATCAACCAGTATTTGCTTGCTTTTATTTAGTCTCACATTCTCTTGGCATTTCTGGAAACATTTCCATACTTTGTAATTTTACATTGTCTCCATGTGTCCCTTAGAAATGATTGTTTTGGGACAGCTAGGTGAGGCAGTGGATAGAGTTCAAATCCAGCCTCAGACACTTCCTTGCTGTGTGATCCTAGCCAAGGCACTTAACCCTGATTACACCCTCCCCCAAACAAAAAACATTGCATTATCAGTTCCATTCAAAAGCAGAAACCTAAATTTACAACTTCTTTTACATATACAATGGTTAGTCAAAAAAATCCACTTGGGTACTATACAACACTTTGAGAAGAGCACATAGATGATGTGAATTATTAACTTTTATACCTATGAAACTTACCTGATTAGATAATGGACATGTTTTTGCAAATTGACTGGGTCGTAGTTGAATCATCACATTACCCATATTTTCATTCCTAAGAAAAAGAATCCATTTAGATTATCATTAAAGCACAGGACTGAAAGTCATTTAGTTAATAATCTTGTCTTTTTGTAAAGGTATAGACTTAACATTTACTAGCAGGTGTAAAATGCCATACACATGGTATGATTAGCTTACTAGGAGAAATCCTAAAGACTTGGAGAGTGGTAGTGGTGGCAGTGTTACTGTTCAGCCAGCTATGGACTGGGGAAGTATTTTAAGAATTCTCTCATCATTTGATGAGAGAACTCTGATGGTTATTGTTTGTCTTTTGCTCTTGAAGACTATGGCATAAGTGATGTCATGACATGCAAGTAATTTGGATTTAACTGAGGATGGGCTGTGCAAAGTCATCAGCCTTACTTTTTCATTCAGAACCATCTTGCTTAGAGAAGTTTATGGTATAGACAGAATAGAAGGAAAAAAGGAGGAAGGGAAGATGAGAGGAAGGAAGAGAAGGAAAGAAGAAGGAAAGGAGTCAGGGAAGGAAGGAAAAAGAGAAGAAGAGAGGAAGGGAGGGACCAATGAAGAAAGTGAGAGAAGGAAGGAGAGATGGAGAGAAGAAGAGAGGAAGGAAATAGGGAGGGAAGAAGGAAGGAAAGGAGGGAGAAAGAGAGAGGAAGGAGGAAAAGAGGGAGGGAGAGAGGCAGGAAGGAGGGAGGGAGGAAGGCAGGAAGGAAGGAAGAAGAGGAGGAGTAAGGGGAGGGAGGGAGGAATGGAGGGAGGGAATAAAGAAGGAAGGAGAAAGGAAGGAAGGAAGGGAGGGAGGGATGGAGGAAAAGAAAGAGGGAGGGAGGGAGGAAGGAAACAAGAGAGGAAAGGAGGGATGAAAGCAGGGAGGAGGGAGGGAGGGAAGGAGGAAGGAAGCAAGCAATGGAGGGGGGAAGGAAAGAAGGGAAGAAGGGATGGAGGGAGGGAGGGAGGAAGGAAGGACTGTGTGGCCCAGGTTGAATTAAAGTGAAGGTGGGATGATATAATCACCAGCATCGGGGGCGGAGCCAAGATGGCGAACTGCGGACAGCTTTCTCTGTGAACTCCTGGGACATTCCCTCAAACCCAGACAAAGTAAATCTTCCAACTGGTTTCTAAGTGAGAGCACCGCCAAGCATTTGGACTACAACACACTTCTATCAAAGATCTACCGTGAAAGAACTCCGGAGAAGGTTAGCTTCGGGGGAAATTGGCCGATGGTCGGGATCAGACTCCAGCCGGGGCGGAAGTCAGGGCTGCGATAGAGGGGCGGATTTTGGGCACCCAGGAAGCCCCTGGGAGACGCCTGGGCCACTTTGCTCTGCTTGCAGGCAGGTGCTTTGGCAGATCTGCCTTTGGAAAAGGGTGGATCGAGAGCAGCTGAAAACGTGGTCCTAGTGCGAATCTAGCCCGACCAGCCTCAGACCGGAAGTCAACTCGGCAAACTGCCCCAGGGCAAATACAAATTGTTGCAGTTTTCTCTGGTTTTGACCAATATCCCAACTTTAAATCATGAGCAAGAAGCAGAAGAGAGCTCTCACCATAGAAAGCTTTTATGGAGAAAAAATAGAACAGTCCCCAGATCCTGACATTATGAAAATAATCCCAGATGAAGCCTTTGTGGCTTCTTAAGTTGGTCTCCCTTTCAGAAGGCTTACCTGGATGATTGCATTAAGAATCTCAAAAGAGAGCTAGAAGAAGAATGGGGAAATAAATTGAGATCAGGGCAACAGAAATATCAAAAACTGGAAAATAGGACTAGTGAATTGGAAAAAGAAAACAGTTCACTGAAAAACAAAATTGGTGAATTGGAAAAAATCACCAATTCACTGGAAAATAAAAATGGTGAACTGAAAATCAAAATTGGTGAATTGGAAAAAGACAACAATTTACTGAAAAACAAAATTGGTGAATTGGAAAAAGACAACAATTCACTGAAAAATAAAACTGGCAAAATGGAAAAAGAATGCATTGAATCAAGAAATTCAATTGGCCAGCTACAAAAGGAGCTAAAAAAGATAACTGAAGGAAATAATATTTTAAAAATTAAAATTGAACAAATAGACGTAAATGACTCAATAAGACTTCAAGAATCAGTTAAACAAAAACAAAAAAATGAAAAAATAGAAGAAAATATGAAATAATCACCAGCATCACTTTTCTAACACAGAGAGAAAAGGATTAGAGAATTCAGTTAACTACATTCTAACTCCACCACTAAAACTATTTGCCCAGCAACACTCTCAATTCCAAAGAGGTCATTGTTGCTTATTGGCTAAGATCTATCACTTTTATTCCTGTTGTGCCTCTCCATAACAAGAATTGACTTGCATCTGCTAATTCTGAAGGTTGAAAACAATGATTTAATCAACAGCCATAGAAAAAGGTTGAAAGCCATTGAAAAGGTTGGATTAGACTACAGGACATGGTTTAATGGAAAGTGGACCAGATAGTGTAAATTGCCTATAAGTCACACTATGTCCAGGCCAACAAAGTGAAGAGCCAAGAAAAAAAAGTTGCAATACTGTATGATTATTTTTTCTCTAAAAAATTATAGAAAAAAGGAGAAAAACCCTCCTCCTCTTCATATCAAATGTGATTTTTGTAGTTATGGACTCAGTTATGCTGGCTCTCTAAGGAAAATGGCTAGCTCTAATTCTCACCAACCTGCAAGCCTTAAAATCAGCATATAAGTAGAATCCAGGAATTGAATCTTTAAGTTTATCAGCAATATTTATAAAATTAACAAATCAAAGACTTTCTTTGAAATCAAGGCAGCTAAAAGTTAGTATCGTAATCTAAACAAATCCCCAAACCAGAAAATTGTTTACCTCTATAAATAGTTTGTTCTCCACTACTTTGCTCTTTTTTCCTTTTAAAATTTAGCTTGCTGTGAACAGCATCATTCTTGAACTGGAGAGAGTCCAAGCCTGCCAATTCTTTTGAGAAACCTCATGACAATGGCCTAAAAGCCCAACAATATTCTGGGGGTCAACTTTTAAATTCCAGTAGTGACAGATACTTTCTTGACTTTGTTCAGATTGTTTTTTTTTTTTTTTTTTTGTAGAAAACATCTAGAAAGGGCTCACATGAGGTTTCCAGTGATTATTCAAGGCTTAGAATTTTTTTTTTCAAGAAATAGGATTATAAATTTAGTTAATTTAAGAATACTCCCAAATGGTCACTCCTTCTTTAGATGAATGTCTTCTGATGATGACTTCTTCATGCTTTTCCCTTAATATTCTAGTGCCTTATTTATAAATAGACTGAGAGAGTCAATTGGTTACTATTCATAATTTTAAAAAAAGACAAAGTTCAAACATAAAAAAGATCATATGAGGTTTGGCCAGGGCAAAGTGCAAGTATTACCTAAATCAAATTATGTTTGTAGTTGTTATTTTAAAAATATAAATGTATATTTAAACTAAGGCTAATAAATACAGCTAGGTTTTTTCTTTTTAAAAAATAAATTATATTTACTGGAGTTGGCTGTAATTATTTACGGCTTCATAGTCAATCCTCTGGTAAAATGTCACTGTCTAAAAAAAGAAGCAAAAAATATTCATGTAAGTCAGGTGAGGTGGGTACTCTCAGATTCTAAAGACATAGCTCTCTGCTCCTAGTCACACAAAACAAGGTGGTGAAGATCCTGAATATGGTGGTTCTATTTAATCTTTATTTTTATGTAGGTTCAGAAATGATTATACTAATAGTACACTATTATTCATTTATATAGCACATTAAAGTTTAGAAAGAAGTTTCCTCATGGCAACCCTGTAAGTTAAATGAAATTTAACTTGTGGGAGTTTCCCATTCTACATTCTAGGAAAATTCATAGAGAACATCATCTGCCATAAAATCTAAAAGAGTTGTGTTTGTGTGTGTGTGTGTGTGTGTGTGTGTGTGTGTGTGTGTATGCTGAATGTACGCATTAAAAAGTGAGGAGTCAAACAGGAAAAAGAAAAAAAAAAAGATTAGTGTGCTAAGGAAGAATGCTCAGGCCAGTGTCAGTTTCTTTAGCTACAGCCTGGATTTCTATAACTTTTTTTGTATTTACAAAGAGTAAACAAACAGAATGCTGCTGAATGCAGCATTCCAATGTAGAAAGAAACTAGGGGGAAGTATTTAAGCTCTGGAATTAAAGGAATTGGAAAAGATCAGGTGGAACCTAACTGGGAATCAGAAAATGCATTTCTCTGGAGAGACAGTAACTTCTAAGATAGTAGAGTGTTCCTCCAAAATTCAATCATGCAACCTCTCTTACTGGGTCCACTACAAATTTGTCACAGGAACTCAATTAGGTCCTCACTGCTGCTAGGCAATTCTTCTATACCTCTCTTATCAACTCCCTATTCTGTTCTCCACATTGAGTCTTCCAAACTTTTTTATTCCTCCTCAAATATCTAGTGGTTTCTTTTCCTCTCATTATCTCACCTGAAAACCTTGACTAAAATTTTACAGAAAAATTTGGGACCATTCTTAGGAACTCTCTCTTCTTCCTTATCTCATATCACTCAGATGCTTTTGGGTACTATCTTTTCTTTCACCCTTTTCTCATGATCTTACTCCTCACTAAGGCAAATTCTCCTACCTGATAAGTTATGCCATCCCATTTCAACTCATCCAATAGATTTCCCCCTTTGTAATTCCCATGCTGTCACTGATCTTCAATCTTTCCCTCACACTAGTTTCTTCCCTATTGTCTATAGACTTTCCCATGTCTCTCCCATCCTCAAAAAAACCTTGATTCTTTTATCCCCATGAACTGTTTTCCTAACTAACTGTTGGAAAGACCTCCTATGGAAGATGGTATTTGAACTGATTCTTGAGAAAATCCAGTGATTCTATGAGGTGGGAGAATGGCCCTTCAAATTTGTAAAGACAACTATCTTATCCCCTTTAAAGTTTTTCTCTTTTTTGAGTTTTAACATTCCTGGTTCATTAAAACAAACCTCATACAGCATGTTCTGGAGGAATGTCAATCATCCTCATTGCCTTCCTTTGGATCCCCTGCAGTTTATCAGTATTTTGCTTAAATATAATACCCAGAATTGAGCATGATCTTCCAGGGTGCAGTAGACACCCTCCCCCCCAAATCACATTAGTTTGTGTGGATACCATGTTAATTCATACTGAACTTCTAGTTAACTAAAGCCCTTAGAACTTTTTTGGCTTGCAGGAACTATTTTCTAGCAATGTATTCTTTGTTTCCCATTTCTGAAGTTGAATTTTTGAGTTAAAGTATAGGTCTTTACAATATCCATGATTAAATTTTGTTTTAATTGTATTGGTCCATTTTTCTAGTTGGTCAGTTTTTCTTTCTGAATTCTTTTATCATCCAATGTGGTAGCTTTCTTTCCCTGCTTTGTGTTTTCTGCAAATCTGATAAGCATGCCATCTATCCCTTTACCCAAGATACTGATCAAAAAAATTTTCAGTAATATAAGTCCAAGGATAGATGCCTAGGACATCCCTCTGGCATATAGGATATCAAGACCTAGAGAAAGGCTGAGTCTGACCAATGAAGTAGCTCTGAAACTACCTACTACCTAGCCTATCTCTCCATCAAATTCCTTTCTTAAATTTAGATATGTCACATTTATACTATTCCCCTAGTCCTCCCCTTTTCTCTTAATCTTTTCAAAAAAGGAAATGTTAGTTTAGCACCAATAGTTTTGGAGGAAGTCACATTTCTCTGTGATCATTGTAATCTAGATTAATATGTTAAAATTGTTTTTTGTTCTGGTCCCCCTCCATACCTTCTTCTCACTTTCATCAGTGTTTGTAAGTTATATAAATATGTAAGTTTATAAGGAACAATAGTAGGAGAGATTGCAAAGGGGAACTTAGAAGTCACATGCAAACTATACCAAAGATCAAAGGAGCACAATTTATCAATTTTATCATTATTAAAAAAATTCACCTCATAATAATATGTGTTAGATAAGTAGAAGCCATTTAAGCACTGCCATCATAATTGATCATATGAACAACAAAACAAATAGAAATACATGATAATCCCAATAGGTGCAGAAAAAAACTTTTGACTAAATACATTCCTATTAAAAATAATAGAGAACAGGGGCAGCTAGGTGACGCAGTGGTTAAAGCACCAACCCTGAAGTCAGGAGGACCTGAGTTCAAATCTGGTCTCAGACACTTCCTAGCTGTGTGACCCTGGGCAAGTCACTTAACCCCAATTGCCTCAGCAAAAAGCAAAAAAAAAAATAATAATAATAATAGAGAACATAGGGATAAATGGAGTTTTCCTTAAAATGATAAACAGCATTTATCTAAAACCATTACCTCTCAGATTAGCTAAGATGACAGGAAAAGATAATGATAAATGTTGGAGGTGAAGTTGTGAAATGATCTTTGGTGAAGTTGTAAAATGATCCAATCATTCTGGAGAGCAATTTGGAGCTATGCCCAAAGGGCTATCAAAATGTGCATATTCTGACTCAGGAGTGCTTCTACTGGATCTGTATCACAAAGAAATCATAAAAGAGGAAAAAGGACCCACATGTGCAAAAATGTTGGTAGCAGCTCTTTTTTGGTGGCAAAGAATTAGAAAATTAATAGATCCCCATCATTTGGGGAATGGCTCTTCTCAGCAATGTGGTGATTCAAGACAATTCCAATAGACTCGATGGAAAATGCCACCCAAAATCAAAGAAAGAGAATTATGGAGACTGAATAGGGATTGAAGCATAACATTTTCATCTTTTTGTTTGTTTTATTTTTGTTTGTTGTTTTCTCCAACATTTGCTCTTGAAAAATCTTGTGTTCCATATTTTTCTCTCTCCCTCCCTCTCCCCTAGACAATAAGTAATCCAATATAGGTTAAACATGCAATTCTTCTAAATATATTTCCACATTTGTCATGCCGGTGCACATTATTAAAGATATGGTTTGAATATTTTGCAAGGGAAAGAGTAATCACTTCTGGACTCATCAAAAATAGGTTATAATAGCTTAAGGCAATTTTAATAGGATTTCTATATATGAATAAGTGAAGAGAATCCAATATGCACAGTATTCCTGGATTTCAGGAAAGCATTTGACAAAGTCCTTTATGATATCCTTGCAGACTAAATATGGAAGAAATAAAAGAAGAGTTCTATGGATGGGGATTAATTGAGTGACTGACTATAAAGACCAGAGATTGATAGATCTATGTCAACCTTGGATAGAGATCTCTAGAGGAAAATGTCAAGGATTTATTGTTAGCTTTGTGATATTTTACCTTTTTAGGTTCAGACTCTGTTAACTAACAATTTTAAAGAGAATATTCAGCAGGCTGGTCTTGCTGCCATTTTCTTGGAAGTATTAAGTGTTATGCTAGGGATGTGCAAGTTTTTAGTGCTCTCAAAGTAGGTTTTTTTCTCTGTTCTAAGCTTATTTCTGAATTTTATGAACTTTATGCTAGGACCAGGCTCTACAGATTTCTAGAAGATAATATTTTGCCTGGTTCTGCTGCTGCTTACTTAGGGGTATTGAGTTGTGATCTGAAAGCTTTCAGTGCTTCCCAAATGGTCTGATCCAGAATAAAATTTTATTTCTGTCCTCTCTACCCGATTTTAGTTTTCTAGTTTCTTGGCATAGGTTATTTGACCAATGTTGGGATTGCTTAATTTGGAGTTCCTGTAGACTACTGCACAAACCAGCCACTATCATTAGGATTTATCAGCTAGCAAAGAGATTACTGTTCAAGTATGAATTGAATTAGAGGACTTCAAGATCCCTTCCAATTCTGAGATTCTGTGATTAAAAACTATCACATCACTTTACTTAAACTTCTCATATATTTACATTCCATTTTGTACTACAAGTTACAAAGGTCCATACCTTGAACGGAAGGGCCTTGCACTGACTTCATATCATCTCTAGGAACAAATACAAGTTCTTCCACTTGTCATTTAAGCCCTTCACAACCCACACCAATCTACACATCCAGGATTATTATATCACTGTATCTCTTCCTATTATATCACTATACCTCCTATTATATCACTATATCTCTATGGTCCAGCCAAATTGGACTTTTTGTTCCTCTCCCATCTCTATGCCTTTGAACATAGCCAAGAGAATTTTTGGCATAAGTTTCTTTCCAGAGGACATTGCCCCAGTCTCTATTTTGAACTTCCAGTCATTGTTCCTGAAAGCTCAAAGGTCACAACATCTGCAGAATCAAGGCAAGGAAAATTAAAACTTTAGCTTTAGCTAGCAGACTGATGTTGGTATCGTTCCCCTTTTGTCACTTATTTCCTGAAACGTATAACTATTTTTTTTCTCTTTTTCTGTCTCTCTTTCTCATCTCTATATACACATGTACATACATTTTTCTATGCTGCTCCACATTTTATATATTTCCTGAAACTGATCCTTTGGGCTTTTTTTTTTAAGAGAGATGAGCCTACACCCTGAACTTGGATGAAAAAATCTACACTGTCTTATCTACAGTATTAAAAATATATTTATAGTGTAAACAAAACCTCTCTCTACATGTTGATTTGGTGATGGGCAGCAAAACCTATTTAATAATCCTCAGAAAAACTTTATCACGACAATATGGGTGGGAAGAAGGGAGAGGAAGCTGTGAGGGATTTGAGGAAGGATGAAAAGATCTGAAAGAGTTGCTGTGGTAAGTGGGATAGTGAATTTATAATATAAAAGAGGTACTTTGCACAGTGAGGGCCCACATGAGATTATTTAACAAACTTTTTTTGTGACTTCTCCAGCTTTGTCTAGTAGTATATAAGAGTAAAGATGGTATATGAGTATCACAGTTAGGTGTGTTGCTGCTTGCCACAACGTTATTTATGAAATTTGTTGAGTGAGTAAATGGAAAAAATAACATCTTTCTCAAACTATTCATATATATACATGTATATATATATATACATGTGATTCTAGAAAACAACTAAATTTATTAAATCACATTTTTCTATCTGAAGAATATGAGGACATTTTAAAGATTTGAATCTAACTTACCAGATTTTTAGTGCAGATTCCCAAGGCTGTTTCATAGTCAACATTTCTCTCCTGCTTTAATATTTCTGGTCCATATATTTCCACAATAGAATGTACACCAAAATTCTCAGGATAGATTATCTGAGACCAAAATGTCAGTTCATCTCTCTTGTCCAAATGTATATTGCTTAAATAAATATTGCTCTCAAACAACAAATATGGACAACTAGTAATTTCTGTATAAGTTGAACTATATAACTCCAGCATTAATGGATATTCTGACACTTCTGCTAAACCATAATTAAGATTTGTAAGAAACAGTTCCCCTCTAGGATTAATTAAAATTACTGTATTCTCATTTTCATTAACCCATTCATGTAGCAGTGCTACATCTGTAACATCAATTTTGAAATAAAACATAATATTGTTGTACATTTTTATCACACCATTCCCATTATAATCTGAAAAAAAAGAGAGAAAACAAGTTAGAATTTCTCCAGCTTATACTTTTCTTGTGAGTGCATGTCTTTTAAAAAGTAGTTCTTTGAATTATAGGAGAATAAAGCTTTTTTTCTGTTTCCCATCTTTAGGATTTCCTTTATCCTCAACATGTAATAGAAACAACTAATTATTCCTTCTTATCCCTTTGTGACTTTGGATTTTCTTGGCAAAAATACGAGCATTTGCCATTTCCTATTCCAACTCATTTTACAGATGAGGAAATTGAGGGTTAAATAATTTGCTTAGGGTCACATAGGTAGTAAGTACTTGAGACCAGATTTGAACTTGAGAAGATGAGTCTTCCTCTCTTCAAGTCCAGTGCTCTCTCAATTGTTCCACTTAGCTGCCCTATGACCATAATAATATTGTTAAAAGATGGATGACTGTTTCGAGTCACTTTTCTATTCAGTTTGGTCTCAAAGTATTACCCAACTACAAACTGATACACATAAAATCGTGTTTGTCATATGTGGCCTATATGTATGTATGCGATATATACATGCATAGCCACCACAGATATAAACGAATGACTAGAAATGTATATGGGCATATGCAAAAGTACCTATATATCAAATGTATGCATCTCTATATACACATGTACATACATTCATATATTCGTGCATATGATTTTGAGCTCTATATCTGTGTCTATTTTAGATTGAGTGCTTCAGTAAATGACGTAATTATATGTACAATATCTTCTGAAGAAAGTGGTATCATCTTGGCAAACCTACCCTCTATCTAGGATTCATTTTCCTTTTAGACCCTTTGCTACTATGTCTGACATGATGGTAGCAAGAATCCCTATTTAATGCCTCCCTTCATATGAATAAACAGATGGCTATCAAATAGTTATTTTTGTTATATCTTTAAAAGAATTTTCTATGATTTTAACATAACGTGAGAATCCTTGTTGGAGGAAACCTTTTAAGGCGAGGTTTTGTTTACCAAATCCAGCAAGGTTTTTTTTTTCATTCAATAACAAATCTAGTCATCTTATCCAGAACAATGGAAAAGCAACCAATACATGAGGGTATCATTATCAATTATATCTAATAAAGAGGCTTTGAGGAAAAAAAATTAAAAGTAATTGGAAACCAAACAAAATTCTAAGTTACTGGTGTATGAAAGAACAAATTGAAGAAAAAATGGAAAATTTCATGAAATAAAATGACAATATTGAGACAAGCATACTGGGGGCCACTTAATGAAAATTTTTAGGGGAAAACTTATATGTCTAAATACTTTGATTAATAAAAGAGAGAACAAATCAATGAACTGGGATCACAACTAAAAAACTAAAAATTCAAATAATAACTGAAAGACTCCAGTGTTAAGTAACATTGTAGAAATGGTGAAAATTAAAGAAGAGATTAATAAAATTAAAAGTAAAACCCCCATGACATTGAATTGATAAAGGCCTAGTTTCTTTTTGAAAAATAATTAAAAATTGATCAATTCGATAAAAAAAGGAAAACCAATTTTTGGAAGCAAAAATGAAAAAAAATTCATAACAATTGGAAAAGAAATAAAGAAAACAATTGGGAATTATTTTGCCTAATTATATACTTATGACATTGATCATGTAGAGGAAGTTGTGAATGCTTGAAAAATACATATTAAATTTTGGGGGGGTTACATTTTAAGTTTGAAACTATTTCTTTTTCTCCCTCTCTCCCCATCCTGTACTGAAGTAGGCTATCATTTGATAAAGAAACACATACCTACATACATACATACATATATATATATATATATATATGTAAAACCATACTATGCATACTCCTTTTTTAAAAATCATTTCTGTGGAGGTGGATTGCACTTTTCTTCCTTGATTTTAATGTTTTTAATATTCAGAATGATATTGGTGTTCCATGTATAATCTTTTCTTGGTTCTGCTCATTTCACTCTTCATTATTTCATGCAAGTCTTTTCATGTTTTTTCTAAAATCAACCTTTTCATTATTTCTTACAGCACAGCAGTATTCCATCACAACCATATACCACAACTTGTTTAGCCATTTCTCAGTTGATGGGCGTTCCCTCAATTCCCAGTTCCTTGCCACCACAAAGAGAGTTGCTATAGATATTTTAAAACATGTAACTTCTTTCCTTTTTTTCATTGATGTTAGAAAACCAAATAGTGGTAAGGATAGATTCAAAGGGTATATATGAGTTGTTAACTCTTTGGGTATAATTCCAGATTGTTTTCCAAAATGGTTAGATCAGTTCACAATTGCACCAACCAGTTTTTCCACATCCCCTCCAACGTTTGTCATTTCCTTTGTTTATCATTTGAACCAATCTGATAGGTATGAAATGATATCTCAAAGTTGTTTTAATGTGTACTTCTCTAATCAATAATGATCTAGAGCATTTTCCCCTATGACTATACATAGCTTTGACTTCATTGAAAAACTGCCTATTTATATACTTTTACCATTTATCAATTAGGGGATTATTGATATTCTTATAAATTTGACAAAGATCTCCAAGTATTTGAGATATGAGACCATTATCTAAGAAATTGTCTATAAAAATTTCTCCCTAATTTTTTGCTTCCCTCCTAATCTTAGCTAATTGGTTTTATTTATACAATTCTTTAATTTAATCAAAATTATCCATTTTACATCTCATAATTTGTTTTCTACCATTCACTCATAATTTTTCTCCTATCTATAAGTCTGATAGATAATATCCTCCATATTTTTCTAATTTACTTATATCTCCCTTTATATAGAGGTACCCATTTTGACTATCTTGACAAATGGTGTAAGATATTGGTCCATACCCAATTTCTGTCAAACTGCTTTCAGCTTTTTAAACCAAATGGTGAATTCTTATCCCCAAAGCTTCAGTTTACATTTGTCAAACATAAGGTTACTATAATCATTTGCTACTGTGTATTGTATGTATACTCAGTTCCACTGATTCATCTTTGTATACTTAGCCAGTATCAGATAGTTTTGATAATTGCACACAGCTAGGAAATGTTAAGTGTCTGAGACTAGATTTGAACTCAGGTCCTCCTGACTTCAGGGCTGATGCTCTATCCACTGTGCCACCTAGCTGCCCCAAAATTGTCATTGTTAATATATCGGCTCTGCTCATCCATGAACAATTAATATATTTCTAATTACTTAAATCTGATTTGCATAAACTTTTTTATTTACATAATTATAAAATAAATTATGTTCATATAGTTCCTGTGTTTGTCTTAGCAGGTATTTTATGCA
Source organism: Myrmecobius fasciatus (assembly GCA_023553655.1). Taxonomy (NCBI): domain Eukaryota; kingdom Metazoa; phylum Chordata; class Mammalia; order Dasyuromorphia; family Myrmecobiidae; genus Myrmecobius; species Myrmecobius fasciatus. The sequence goes on from JAJPUD010002364.1 coordinate 290,780, forward strand.
ATCTATGATTATTTTAAATGAAGTATCTTTTTACTGGGTTTTGTTGATAATACATAGAAATGCTGATGATTTATGTGGGTTTATTTTATATCCTACTTCTTCGCTAAAATTATTGTTTCAACTAGATTTTTAGTTGAATCTCTAGGACCTTCCAAATATATCAACATATTGTCTACAAAAAAAGGGATAGGTTTATTTTCTCATTGCCCATTCTAATTCTTCAACTTTGCTTTCTTCATTTATTGCTTTTGTCTTCATTTCTAGTACAATATTGAATAATATTTGTGATAATGAACATCCTTGTTTTATTCCTAATCTTATTGGGAAGGCTTCTAGCTTCTTCCCACTATAGAAAAATGCCTGCTGGTGATTTTTGGCAGACGGTCCTTAATATTCTAAGGAAAAATCCATTTATATCTATGCTTTCAAATGTTTTTAATGGGAATGAGTTGTAATTTGTGAAAAGTTTTTCCTGCATCTATTAATAAAATCATGATTTTCGTTATTTTTCTTAATGATTTAAGTTAATATTTTTTCTTTATATTCCTGAAATAAGCCTTCTTGGTTTATAATGTATAATCTTTGTGATGTATTGTTGTAATCTCCTAACAAGTGTTTCATTTCTTTTTGTATCCATATTAGTGAATGGGTTTATAATTTTTTGTCCTTCCTGATATAGGAAATCAACACCATATTTGTTTCATAGAAAGAATTTGGGAAGACTCCTTTTATCTATTATTCCAAATAATTTGTTTAGGAGTAGAATCAGTTGGTTTTAAAATGCTTGGTAGAATTCTCTTGTAAATTCATCTGATCCAAATGATTTTTTTTAGGAGGCTCATTTATGGCCTATTCAGTCACCTTTTCTAAAATAGATTTATTTGGATAATTCTATTTTCTTTTCTGTTAACTTAGGCAGTTTATAATTTTGTTAAGTATTCTTCCATTTGACTTACATTGTTAATTAGCATATAACTGGGCAAAATAACTCCAAATAAGAACTTTGATTTCATTTTCATTACTGGTATATTCACCCTTTCTATTTTTGATGCTAGAGATTTGGTTTAATTTTCTATCTTTTAAAAAGTTAATCATCAGTGATTTATTATTTTTTCATAAAACTAACTCATATTTTTATTAATTTAATGGGTTTTTACATTCAATTTTATTATCTCACCTTTAATTTTTAGCATTTCAAATTTGGTGTTTAATTGGGGATTTTTAATTTGTTCTTTTCCACTTTTTAAAAATGGCATTCATTACTGCTCTTTTTTCTGTTTTATTTAATATGAGCAGTTAAGAGAATTTTTTTTCCAATTACTGCTTTTTGCTGTATTTCAAAGGTTTTGATATATTGGTTCATTATTGTCATTCTCTAACAAAATTATTGTTTATGACATGCTTTAATCCATTTATTCTTGGAGTACTGTCGTCCAATTAATTTTTAAACTGTGGTTTCACAGAACCTTATTAAATTTTATCACATTATGATCTGAAAAAATGCATTTAATATGTTTTTTTCTGCATTTAACTATGAAGTTTTTTATGCCCTTATATATGGTCAGTTTTTGCAAATGTGCTGTATTTCACTGGGAAAAAGATATGTTTTTTTCTAGTCCCATTCAGTTCTCTCCAGATAGCTATTGTATCTAGCTTATATAAAAGGTGATTCATCTACTTCTTATTTTTTGGCTAGGTTTATCTAGTTCTCAGAAGGGTAGTTTGAAACCCCCTACTATTATACTTTTGTTATCTTTCTGCTTTTCTATTTAAAAAATCTGGATGCTATAGCATTTGTTGAAAATAGGTTTTATATGGATTAGTTCATTACCCATGTCACCTTTTATCATAATGTAGTTTCCCTTTCTATTTAAACTTATTTTAGTTTTCACTTTGTCTGAGATCATGATTGCTATCCATACTTTTTTTTGCATCAGCAAAATATAATACATTCTGCTTTAGTGTTTTATTTTTACTGTTTGAATTTATATTTTTAAAATGTATAAAACATATTGTTGGACTGTAGTTTTTAATTCATTCTGCTATTTCCATTTTATGGATGAATTCATACCTTTCAAAATTTTGATGCCTCCATCCTATTTTCCCTCAATGGTTACTTTTCTCTCCTTTCTTTTTAACATATGCATTCTCAAGAATTTAATTTATTTCTGACCACTGATTCTCTAATCTGCAGCCCTTCTAAGAATCCCTCCCTTCTCTGTCCCCTTGCCCTTCTATTAATCTATCCATTCTTCTAAGAGTTCCTCCTTTATCCTTTTTTTCCCTCTATTTCTCTTTAAGACTTGTATACCCTTCTAAAATTCACTTGCTATTCCTTCTTTATCCCAGTACTGATGAGAATAAAACTCTGGTATTATTCCTTCACCCCTTCTTCCAATCACATTGTATGAAATAATTGCTCCATTTACTTCTTTCTACCCAATTTTTTAGAACCATCCCATCATACTCAACTCAAACCCAAGCCTTCTATGTATATTCTTTAAAACTACCCTAGTAATGATAACATTCTTAAGAATTACAGATAGTGTGTTCCCATGTAAAAGATTTTGACCTTATCAAGTTCTTCATAATTGGTCTTTAATGTTTAATCTCTTGTGTTTCTCCTCATTCTTATAAATCAGATTTTCCATTCGGTTCTGATCTTTCCTTGCAAATACCTGAAAGACTTAATTTATTAAATATTTGTTTTTTTTTCTATGTGTAATTACATTCAACTTTACTGGGTAAGTTTATTCTTGGTTACAAATCTAATACCTCTGCTTTTCAAAATATGTTCTATGTTTGGTTTTCTAATATAGAAACTGTTAAATCTTGTGTTATCCTGACTGTAGCTCAACAGTTTTAAAATTGTTTCTAGTTGCTTTTCTAATTATTTTGTCCTTGACCTGGGAGTTTCAAAACTTAGGTAAAATGTTCCTTTGAGTTTTCACCTTGGGATCTTTTTCAGATGATGATAGGTGATTTATTTCAATTTCTATTTTATTCTCTAGCTCTAGAACTTCTGGGGAAGGTAAAGTCAAGATAGTGAAAGAGAAACTAGAAAGTTGTCTGAGCTCTCCCCACTTTCCCTTGGAAACAATGGTAAATCAACCCTCTACACAGATTCTGGAGTGCCAGAACCCACAAAAATTTAGAATGAAACAATTTTCCAGATTAAGATATCTTGGAAGGATCTCAGAAAGGTCTCACTTGGATAAAATGAGAGTGCAGTGACCCAGCACAGGCATTCTTTGGGGAATCTACTGGGAAGCTCTTAGCCAAAGCAAAGAAACACTAATGGAGGCTCTTCCATCCTATCTCAGAAGGTTAGCAGTTCAACACGCTGGCTATGAAACCTCCAACTCAAGTGCAGAAAGCAAATTGAGAGCCCCTGAATCCTGGCAAAACAGGCCAGACTAGTCCAGACCAATTTAGTGCAGTGAGAAAGCACCAGCATTTCTGACCTCAGCACTGAAAGGCAGAAAGAGGCTCCTGTCCCCCTGCATAAGATGCAGTCTCTACTGTGCCCTAGGAACAGAGCTCAACTTCTAAAAATGGGCAAAAAATCAAAAAGCCCTGATCATAGAAAACTACTATGGTGACAGGGAAGATCAGAACATAAAACCAGAAAAGGAAAGTCATGGCAAAACACCTACATGTTAAGTTTCAGAGGGACTTTAAATTATTCTCTTGGAAGAGCTCTAAAATCATTTTAAAAATTAAATAAGAAAGATAGAAGAAAAATTGGGAAAAGAAATGAGAACTCTACAGGAGAATTATGAGCTAGCAGCTTGGAAGAGAAAGTACAAAAATATACTGAAGAAAACAACTCCTTAAAAATAGATTTGGCAAAAAGGAAAAGGTAAAAAAGCTGACCAAAGAAAGTAATTCATTAAAAATTAGTATTGGGGTCTTGTGATGAGAGAGCCATCTGCACCCAGAAAATGGACTGTGAGGACTAAGTGTGGATCACAACAGTTTTCACTTTTTTTTGTTGTTTGCTTGCATTTCCCCCCTCATTTTTTCCTCTTTGATCTGATTTTTCTTGTGCAGTATGATAATTATGGAAATATGTATGGAAGAATTGCACATGTTTAATGTATGTTGGGTTGCTTACTGTCTAGAGAAGGGGGTAAGGAAAGGACAGGGAGAAGAAAATCTGGAACACAGAGTTTTGCAAGGACAAATGTTGAAAATTATCTCTGCATATTTTTATTTATTTATTTTTGCTGAGGCAATTGGGATTAAGTAATTTGCCCATGGTCACACAGCTAGGAAGTGTTAAATGTTTGAGAACAGATTTGAACTCAGGTCCTCCTGACATCAGGACTAGTGCTTTATCCACTGCACCACCTAGCTACTCCTTTGCATATGTTTGAAAATAAAAAAAAGCTTTAAAAAAGAAAAAAATAGAATTGGAAAAACAAATGTCAAGGAGACATCAAGAATCAATCAAAAAAAAATCTAAAAAATGAAAAAAAAAAAGAAAATGTAAAGTGCTTCATTGGAAAAACCAACCAACCTGAAAAATAAATCCTGGAGAGATAATTTAAGAATAATTGAACTACCTGAAAACCATGATAAAAAAAAGAGCTTGGACAACATTTTTCAAGAAACTACAAAGGAAAACTGCCTAATCAGTTATCAGAGGATAAACTACTCATTGAAAGAACACATTGATCATCTTCTGAAAGACCCCAAAATGAAAATTCCAAGCAATATTGTTGCTAAATTTCAGAATTATCAGTTCAAGGAGAAAATACTGCAAGCAAACAATTCAGATATTAAGAAGCCACAGTTAAGGTTACCCAGTTTCTATATTAAAGCATTGGAGGGCCTAGAATAAAATATTCCAGAAAGCAAAGGAGCTTAGACTACAACCAAGAATCAATTACCCAGTAAAACAGGAAAGGAAACAAAAATAATGTTATTTAAAGATTAAACTTTTTACATCCCTATATGGAAAGTTGGAACTTTTGGGAATTGTACCTTTATTAGGGTAGTCAGATGAGGTATACATAGATGGGGTGGGTTTAAATTTAGTGTGATGTGATGTCATAAAAAAAGAAATTCAGGAGTAGAAAAAGGCTTGTACTGAGAGAAGAAATGAGAGGTAAAAGACCTATTACAGTAGAGGGAAAGAAGGGAGGAGGATGAGCATTGTCTGAAGCTTAATCTTAACAGATTTGGCTCAGAGAAAGAATATCATACATACTTATTTGTTTTAACCTAAAGGAAAGTAAGAGGGGAAAGGGGAAAGGGGAAAGAAAAGGGAAGAGGGAAGACTGATAGAAGGAAGAGCAGAAGTAGAAGGAGAAAAGGGCAAGAAAAGGGTGAGGGATGATCAATGGGAGGTCAGATTGAGGGAGGTGATGGTCAGAAGCAAAACACTAGTGAGAAGGGAAGAGGTGAAAGGAGAGAGGAAAGTATAAATGGGGGAAAATAAGATGAAGGGAAATAAGAAAGTTAGTAATCATAAATGTGAATGTGAATAGGATGAACTCTACCATAAAATGGAAGCAGATAGCAGCGTGGATTCAAAGTCAGAATCCTATGATATGTTGTTTACAAAAAATACAATTGAAGCAGAGAGATACACAGAGAATAAAGGAAAAAAGCTAGAGCAGAATATATTGTTTCAGCTGAAATAAAAAAATAGCAGGAATATTGATCCTAATCTCAAAGCAAAAGCAAAGAGACCTAATTAAAAGAGATAAGGAAATTACAGCTTACTAATAAAGGGTACTATAGATAATAAAATAATAACAATACTAAACATATATGTACCAAGTGGTATACCATCCAAATTCTTAAGAGAAGTTAAATGAGTTGCAGGAAGAAATGAGAGCAAAACCACACTAGTGGGTGGTCTCCTCTCAGAACTAGATAAATCTAATGACAAAATAAGACAGAAATCAAGTCGATAAGAGTTTTAGAAAATAAGTTAGGTATGATAGACCTCTGGAGAGAATTGAATGGGGATAGAAAAGAATATACCCTTTTGTCAGTGATAAATAGATCTACACTAAAATTGGCCATATATTAGGGCATTAAAACCTAAATGCAGAAATATTAAATGCATTCTTTTCAGCTCATGATGCAATAAAAATTATATATAATAAAAGGCCATGAAAAAAATTAATTGGAAACCAAATAATTTAATCTTAAGGAATGGGTTGGTCAAACAATGTTGGAGGACCCCCAAAAAAGAAATGATAGAAACAATCAATAATTTCATCCTAGAGAATCACTTAATTATGGTACTCAGCCAAATCAGTTCTTAGGGGTAATTTTATATTTCTATATCCTTACATGAATAAAATAAAGAGAAGATTGATCCACAGGACATGGAACTAAAAAAGCTAGGAAAAGAACAAATTAAAAATTCTGAAACTCATAAGAGAGATTAATAAAGTTCAAAGTAAAAAACTATTGAATTAATAAGTAAAACTAAAAGTTGGTTTTATTTTAAAAAACCAACAAAATATATAAACCTTTGGTTGATTTGACTAGAAATAGTAAAGAAAAATTCAAATTAACAGTATCAGAAATGAAAAGGGTGAATTTACTACCAATGAAGAGGAAATGAAAATAATAATTAGAAACTTTGCTTAACTATATGCTAATAAATCTGATGATGTCATTGAAATGGAAGATTTACAGAAATATAAATTGTCCTGATTAACAGAAGAGGAAATAAAATACTTAAATAACCCCATTTTAAAAAAGAAATTGAACAAGCCATCAATGAATATTGAAAACTATCTTTACATATAATTGGAAAAATAAAAATACAGTTTAAAAGAAAAATAGCTTTAAAAAGAAAAAAGAACTTTCAGGCAATTTCTCTTAATTCATTAAAATTAATCAAAATATAATGACTAGACTCATTTTTTTGATCAAAACTTTCAGGCATTTCAAAAATTCTTATATTATTTCTCCTTGATCTGTTTGTCTAATGAGATGTTCCACATTTTCTTATTTTTTCATTCTTTTATTATTTCTTGGTGTTTTATGATGATGTCATTAGCTTCCCCTTGACCAATTCTAATTTTTAAGAAGTTATGTAAGTTTTTTGATTTCTTTTTCCAATTGGTTGAATTTCTTCTCACAATGTTCTTTTCTTGCATTACTTTTCTAAATTAATTAAAATTTTAAATTAATTTCCTTAATTTTTCTTCAACTTCTCATTTATTTTTGACAATCCTATTTAAGTTATTTTTGGGGAGGGGAGGAGTAATTATGAATGACCCTTTTATGTTTTTGTTAATAGAAATAGATATTCTGGCTTCACTGCCTATGGAGTTTGAACCTAGATCTTTTCTATCACTATTTTGGCTATCCATGGTTAAATTCTCTTCAGCTTAACTCATTTTTAAAAAAAATGTCTTATTTCTTATCTGTTAACTTTATGTCAAGAGTTGGGCTGCTTGTATCCCTACTGCTACAACTGTTTTTAATTAGTCTGATTTTAATTTCTTGCCACTCATTTTGAGGCTTCATGTTATTTGTGGGGGAATTTGGGAGAGCCATGTAATTTCCTGCCTTATTCTGTCATCTTCTCAGAATCCAACTGAGACAATAATTTTAAATGTTAAGTAAGCTTAAAATAACTTAGCAAGTAGGCAAAAACAACATAGAAGAAAAAAATGTACACTATGACAGGTTGGATGTATACCAGAAATGCAGAGTTGGTTCTATATAAGGAAGACTATAAATAATAAATCATAATAATACTATAAATGATATAAAGTGACAAGATGACTATATCAAGAGGTACTGAAAAGATTTTTGACAAAATCAACAACACTGTTTAAAATACTAGAAGTACTAGAAGATATGGATAAATAGACCTTTCCTTAACATGGTAAATAATATTTATCTCAATAGGGAGAAAGAGCTTTCCCCAAAAACTCAGAGGTCAAGTAAGGGTACCTAATTATCAACACTAGTATTTACCATTATCTTAGAAATACTAACTATGGCAATAAGACATGAAAGATATATCAAGGAAAGATTAAATGATGATCTACTTAGAAAACTCTAAAGAAACAAGCAAACAAAAAAATCAATAGCTTCAGAAAATTTCCTTCTCTCCCTTTACTCCTTTTTCACTTCAACAATTGGCCCTTCTTACCAAGGTAAATCCTTTCACTTGCATAGTCAATCCCATTAAATCCTGAACTTTCCAGCAGATTGCCCTATATATTGTTCCCACTCTTTCACTAATCTGTCTCACTTTATCTACTGATTGCTTCTCTGGTGCCTGCAAAAATACCCTTGTGGGAGGGAAAGGAAAAGGAATATGCATTTATATCATACCTACTAAATTTCAGGCAATGGTGCAAAACATTTTACAAATATTATAGCATTTAATCCTTGAAACAACCTTGTGAGGCAGGTACTATTATCTCAATTATAAATAGTTGAGGAAACTGAGATGGGCAGGGTGTAAAAAGGTCACATGGCTAGAAAGTATCGGAGGCTGGATTTTAACTCATATGTTCCTGACTGTGGGCCCTGAGTTATATGACCTGTGTCACCTAGCTGCCTCCCTGAATCTATCTAATGTCACCAGTGTTCATCCACTATTTTATCTTCCTTTTATTACTAAACTTGAGAAGTCCTTCTAAAAGAAATACACTGTCACTTCCTTAGCTCTCTTTTCTCAATTCACTGCAATCTGTCTTCTGACCTTGTCATTCAACTGAAACTCCTTTTTTCAAAGTTATTTCTTAACTGTCACATTAAATAACCTTTTCTCAATCCTTATCTTTCTTGAGCTCTCAGCTGCTCTCACATTTTCCATCACCATTTTCTCCTTGTCTTGACACTACTCTTTCCTAATATTTCTCCTATGGTCACTCCATAGACATCTTCTGTGCTGGATTTTTCATCTGTACCATGTTCCCTAATTATGGGTATCTTCCAAGGTCCTGTCCCATTTTCTCTTCTCCCTTGATATCTTTTCACTTAGTGACCTCATTAGCTCCCATGGATTAGTCAATACCAATGAATCCTGGATTAATTTGTTCAGCCCTGACCTTTAAATTTTGCATTTTTACCTGCTTGTTGGATATACAGAATTATGTCTCAGACATCTTAAATTCAACATGTCCAAAATTGAAATCTTTCTCCCCAGACCCTTTCCTCCTCTTTTCCTATTACTGTCAAGGATACCACTATCTTCCCAATCACCCAAGCTCGCAACCTGGGTGTCATCTTGAATTCCTTGCTTGTATTCACCCCACATATCTAATCTGTACCAAATTTTGTTGTTTCTACTGACATAAATAAATGTAATAAAGGTAGACTGAGGTACAAACTCAGAGCAAAATCAATTTATTAACACTGATGAACACAAAGATGATCACTGAGAAAAGGCCAGTTAGAAAGAACCATTAGATTTGGCAAGTAATAGGTTTCTTAAATTTCTGCTATTTTAGGGGAGAAGACAGAGGTACTCAAAAGAATGCATCTCTGCACTCTAGATTGCTAAGGAGAATGAAGGATTTCTAAGGGAAAGTAATGAAAGCTTTTGATGGAGAAACAGGATGTGAAGTGGAAGAAGAGAGGCTTGACCTTTGTTTGAATGATGATGAATGGAATAGTGCAACATAGAAGAGAAGGGAAAGAAAAGAACACCTGTACAATTAGAGCTTAAAAAGAGATTTGAGACTCTAACTGAAGAAAACACAGGTAGTATCCTCTGAGGTAAAAGAAATAAGCTTGTCCTCTCAAAATTAATATAATAGAGTTACAAAAGTTATCATGTGAGAGATTATTCAAAGAAGGAACACAGGAAGAAGAGCAAAGTAGTAGTAAGTGGTCATTTTTTTTTATCAGTTGTCTTGAGGTAACTATTTGTCAACATGATAACCACCATAGAGAGATCTGTGGATATATATTCAAGACATAACAGGGAACCTTCATTAAACTTAGCAACAGAGATGACAACAGCTTCCTGCTTTAGGTGATGGAAATAACTCTTACCAGAAGGAAATGCTCTTATATTTGAGTGAAAAAAAAAAACAAATTTGCAAGGCTAAAATTCAGAAGAAGAATAGACAGACATTATTTGGCATTTTCAATGTTTGGCATCAATATGAGTCAACACAATGATATGGCAACCAAAAAACTAATAAAATATTGGGACTACATGATGAGAAGGAGCAGAACTTCTCAGAAGATAGGATAATTCCATTGAATTCTGTCTTATTCAGACTTTCTGGGAGCCATGGCTTAAGCTATTAGAAGATATTGATAAGCTAGAATTATCAGAGCAAGACAACAAGAATAGTGAAGGGTCTAGAGACTATAACATAAAAAGTTTGGCTTATGGAACTATGCATATTTAGTCTGGGTTAGAAAAAATTCAAAGAAATCCATAATAGCAATCTTTAAATGTATCTCAAGGATTATAATGTGAAAGAGGGACCAGACTTGTTCTTTCTGGCCAAATCAGGAATAGTGGGAGGAAAAAATGAGTGAAATTTAACAAATTTAACAATGAGAGCTGTCCCAAAGAGGAAGAGGAGTAGATGCCTGGAAGACCAGGTATGTTTTTTTTTTTCAGGTATGTTATAGTGAGCTTCTTTTGGTTTGTGAGGCATGGGACTAGATAGCTACCTAAATCCCTTTGAAATCTCCAATTCTATACTTTTGCAATTTTGTACTCAAGTCAATGATCATTGGAGGAAAGAGACTTTATACAAAATGATACTCAGGGATGAGGAAGACCAGTTCAGCAGCCTACTAATCCTAAGGAAGGGAATCAAAGAGGCCATACTTTGGAATGGCAAGTGATCTTACAAGATGGAATGAACTGTGGGATAAATAGTTTTTTCCTAGTAGAACTTAGTAGTAACAGTTTGATGGTTTGAAAGTGATTAAAGTGAAGAACATCAGAAAAAAAACTTTAGAGAAGATCAAAGAGAAACAGTGACTTCAGTGACAGAAGAAATTTAGCAACAAGAAGGGAGCTATCATATCTGGACAGAGGAAGAAGCTACATACCAGAATGAAGTGAAAAAAGCAGAGAGATGAAACAACTACAATTCAAAAAACAATTGTATGCAGCTGTCTATAAAAAGACATTCCCACCTCCTCTAGCTACTTGTACAGATTCATTGTAGAAAAACTTCCAGACATATTATGGCCCTTTCTATGTAGTATATATTAGAAAGATGCAGGAATGAATCTTGGCTTATGATTGCAAAGAAAAATTAAACAGTTAAGGTGGTGAGCAGAGATAGGAACTCCCAGACTGAGCATCCAGTTCATTAATGATTGCATGATTGCATTAATGACAGCATGATTCTGGCATTCAGGGACAATGAGAACAGAGCCTAGACAAATACTTTATCTTAATGGTATATTTCTGAGATCCCAGAAATCTCCCCATAGGAAAACAAAAGGTTTGAGGGTATAAAGTAGTGGACAATTCAAGACAACCTAGAAACAGTGTGTGTGTGTGTGTGTGTGTGTGTGTGTGTGTGTGTGTGTGTGTGTG
>JAJPUD010002364.1:306845-327587 GCA_023553655.1 Myrmecobius fasciatus
ATATAAGAATTCAAGCCATTCTCCAATTGATAAATGGTCAAAAGATATGAACAGACAATTTTCAGATGAAGAAATTGAAACTATTTCTAGTCACATGAAAAGGTGCTCCAAATCACTATTGATCAGAGAAATGCAAATTAAGGCAACTCTGAGATACACTACACACCTGTCAGATTGGCTAAAATGACAGGAAAAGATAACGATGAATGCTGGAGGGGATGTGGGAAAGCTGGGACTCTAACACATTGTTGGTGGAGCTGTGAAAGGATCCAACCATTCTGGAGAGCAATCTGGAACTATGTTCAAAAAGTTATCAAACTGTGCATACCATTTGACCCAGCAGTGTTTCTACCGGGCCTATATCCCAAAGAGATTTTAAAGGAGGGAAAGGGACCCACATGTGCAAGAATGTTTGTGGCAGCTCTTTCCGTAGTGGCTAGAAACTGGAAACTGAGTGAATGCCCATCAATTGGAGAGTGGCTGAATAAATTATGGTATATGAATGTTATAGAATATTATTGCTCTGTAAGAAACGACCAGCAGGACGATTTCAGAGAGGCCTGGAGGGACTTACATGAACTGATGCTGAGTAAAACGAGCAGAACCAGGAGATCATTATACACAGCAACAATAATATTACATGATGATCAATTCTGATGGACATGGCTCTCTACAACAAAGAATTATCTCAAACCAGTTCCAATTGTTCACTTTAGAAAACCATATACATCCAGAGAGAAGGATATGAAATATAGACCACAACATAACATTTTCATGCTCTCTATTGAGGTTTGCTTGCATTATGTTTCCTTTCTCTGATTTTCTTTTTTTTTCTTGTAGATAGGATTTTTTTTGCACAACTTGTCAAGTATTTCAACATTATTAACATGTAGTGGACTTCCTGCCATCTAGGGGAGGGGAGGAGACTGGGGGTAAAATTTGTAATGGAAAGCTTTGTAAAGATCAATGCTGGGGAACTACACATACATATGTTATACAAATAAAAAGCTTTAATAAAAAAAATGGTTTTGTACAAATAAAATGAATGCAGACAAGATTAGAAGGGTAGCAATAAACTGGGAAAATATTTTTACATTCAAAGGTTCTGATAAAGGCCTAATTTCTATATAGAGAATTGACTCAAATATATAAGAATTCAAGCCATTCTCCAATTGATAAATGGTCAAAAGATACGAACAGACAATTTTCAGATGAAGAAATTGAAACTATTTCTAGTCACATGAAAAGGTGCTCCAAATCACTATTGATCAGAGAAATGCAAATTAAGACAACTCTGAGATACCACTACACACCTGTCAGATTGGCTAAAATGACAGGAAATGATAATGATGAATGTTGGAGGGGGTGTGGGAAAACTGGGACACTGATGCATTGTTGGTGGAAATGTGAACGGATCCAACCATTCTGGAGAGCAATTTGGAACTATGCTCAAAAGTTATCAAACTGTGCATACCATTTGACCCAGCAGTGTTTCTACTGGGCCTATATCCCAAAGAGATTTTAAAGGAGGGAAAGGGACCCACATGTGCAAAAATGTTTGTGGCAGCCCTTTTTGTAGTGGCAAGAAACTGGAAATTGAAAGGATGCCCATCAATTGGAGAATGGCTGAATAAATTATGGTATATGAATGTCATGGAATATTTTTGTAAGAAATGGTAAGAAATGTAAGAAATGGCCAGCAGGATGATTTCAGAGAGGCCTGGAGAGACTTGCATGAACTGATGCTGAGTGAAATCAGCAGAACCAGGAGAACATTATACACAGCAACAAGACTATACGATGATCAATTCTGATGGACATGGTTCTCTTCAGCAATGATGTGATTCAAACCAGTTCCTATTGTTCAGTGATGAAGATAGTCATAAGAGAGAGGCCTGAGGGAACTGCGTGTGAACCACAACACAGCATTTTAACGCTTTCTGTGAATATTTTCATGCATTTTGTTTTCCTTCTTAGGTTGTTTTTTTTTCTCTCTCTAGATCTGATGTTTATTGTGCAGTAAGATAACTGTATAGATATGTATACATATATTGGATTTGTCATATAATTTATCATATTTAGCATGTATTAGATTACCTGTCATCTAGGGGTGGGGGGTGGGAGGAAGGAGGGGAAAAGCTTGGAACAACAACAAAAAAAAGGTTTTGCAAAGGTCAATGTAGAAAAATCACTCATATGTTTTGTAAATAAAAAGCTTTTAATAATAATAATAAAAAAAGAACTTTGTCAAACAGAAGAGTTTATATTTGATCTCGGGGGTATTAAGGAGCCACTGGAATTTGACAAACAATTTGACAGAGACAGAGATGACTGGTTGGATCTGTATGTTAGAAAAATCAACTTCAAAGCTGAATAAAAGATGGATTAGAGCAGGGAGAGACGAGGCAAATCTACATTAATAAATTATTAGAAGATATGAAAAGACAGTTTTCAAAGTAAGAACTCTCAATAGCCATATGAAAACTACTCCAAATCACTGATAGAGAAATCAAATGAGAACTACTACGAGGTTCTATCTATTACCCATCGGGTTGACAAAGCTGTTAAAAAGGAAAATAACAAATATTTGAGGGGCTGTGGGAAAAAATAAGTTATATTAATACATTATTGGGTCCAGTCATTTTTGGAAAGCAATCTGGAACTGTCCCTAGAAGAAACTAAACTCTGCATCAGTACCACTACTTGGTGTAAATATCCATAGAGATAAAAGAAGAGGAGGAATCATAGTACAAAAATATTCATAGTCCTTTTTTTGTGGTAAAAATTCAAAAGCTAAGATGGTAGCCATTAATTAGGGAGTGATCAAAGAAATGATGGTATATAACTATGATGGAATACTATTGTTTTGTCAGAGATGAAGAACATATGGCTTCGGACAAATCTAGGATCACTTATATAAAGTGATGTAGAGTGAGTGAACAGAACCAGGAGAACTATTTATACAATAATATTATAAAGTAATTTATTGGGATCATTAAATCAATCAAAAGGAAGAAAGAAAAAAAGAGAAGGAAAGGAAAGGGGGAAGGAAAGGGAAAGGGGAAGGGAAAGGAAAGGAGAAGGGAATGGGAAAGGAAAGGGGAAGGGAAAAGGAAAGGAAAAGGAAAAGGAAAGGGAATGGGAAAGGAAAGGAAAGGGGAAGGGAAGGGAAAGGAAAGGGGGAAGGGAAAGGAAAGGGGAAAGGGAAAGATAAGGGGAAAGGGAAAGGAACGGGGAAAGGGAAAGGAATGGGGAAAGGAAAGGGAAAAGAAAGGAAAGGGGAAGGGAAAGGAAAGGGGGAAGGGAAAGGAAAGGAGGAAGAGAAAGGAAAGGGGCAAGGAAAGGGAAAGGAAAGGGGCAAGGAAAGGGAAAGGAAAGGAAAGGGGAAGAGGAAGGAAAGGGAAAGGGAAAGGAAAGGGGAAGGGAAAGAAAAGGGGGAAAGGAAAAGAAAGGAGAAAGGGAAAGGAAATGGGAAAGGAAAGGGAAAAGGAAAGGGGAAAAGGAAAAGGAAAGGGGAAAGGGAAAAGAAAAGAAAGAAAGAGAGGGAATGAAGGAGGAAGAATGGAAGGGAAGAAGGATGGAAGAAAGGAAGAAAAAAATAAAGGAGGGAGGGAGAAAGGAAGGAAGGAAAGAAGGAAGAAAAAGATAAGAAAATGGGCAAGACGTATTGCCCAACTGACCATTTCCAGTTAGATTCCCAAAGAAGTTGTTTGTCTTTCATTCTTGAAGAGAACCATGAAATCAGGGAGGGGACACCATGACATACAAGTGATTTGGATTTAAATGAGGGTGTACTGTGCAAAGTCAACAGCTTCATTTTCTCCTCTGGAGCCATCTGTGTCCAGTGGAAAGATATAGATCAGGATGACTAGAGATTGGATGCAGTGGGAGAGATTGGCCCTTTTAAGATAAGGTCTTTTAGACTCAGTTTGACTAAGGCAATGCTCAATCAGTGATTAAGGCCAGGTAAAAATTGAGGCAAAGAATGGCAATACTGAAAGATAACAGCTGTGAATGACTTAGCTATTCTCAGCAATACAATGATTCAATATAAATCTGAAAGACTTATGTTGAAAAATACTATCCAAACCCAGGGAAAGAACTGATGAGGTGTGAATATAGATTGAAGCATACTTTTAAAAGTTATTTTTCTTAAGTGTTTTTTCTGTCTATTCACAATAGTGCTTATTATGGGAATGTTTTTTCATGACTACCTATGAATAATGCATATTGAATTGTGCTTGCTTTCTCAAAAAGGAGGGCAGAGGAGGGAGGAAGAGAGAGAATTTGGAACTCAATTTTTTAAATGTTTTATTTCCTTAATGTTTCATTTTTCCCAATTATATGTAAAGATAATTTTCAACATTCATTTCTGTTAAACTTTTCATTTTTTCCTCCCTTTCTTCTTTTCCTCCCTCCTTCACAAGACAGCAAGCAATCTGATATAGGTTATACATGTACAATCATTTTAAACATGTTTTCATATTAGTCCTGTTGTGAAAACAAAAGGGTAAAACCATGAGAAAGAAATAAGGACTTCACATCCCTGTCTCAAAAGGTGAAACAGATGCTTCAATCCATATTCAATCTCTGGATGCAGATGGCATTTTTCATCCCAAGTTTATTGAATTTTCTTGGATCACTTAAGAGCTAAGACTATCATGGTTGATCATACAATCTTGCTAAGGAACATAAAAGTTTTAAAAATGAATGTTAAAAATTAATTTTACATGTAATTGTGGAAAAATAAAATACTAAAGAATTTTTAAAAAGATTAAATGTGTTTAATATGATTTGATAACACATGAAGTGGATAGACAAGACCTGACATCAAAAAACTGCTTTCTCTGATCTATACTGGGCTGTGTGACCCCGTTCCAAGTTGTTTAACTTCTCTACATTCTAGGTAACTCGGAGACTCATGCTAAGATTCAGAAGAGGTGCTTACCTGCATTGGTGGACAAATCTTCTTTACCATGTGTGCCCTATGCCAGGGAAAGCATTAAATCTCCAGATTTTATATGCAGGCTCTGCCACATATTTTGTTTTTTAATTATATTTTAAGCCAAACCCCTTTTTCCATATTGTTCATATTCAGAGAATATAAAACCACCACCACTGGGGCAGCTAGGTGGCGCAGTGGATAGAGCACCAGCCCTGAAGTCAGGAGGACCTGGGTTCAAATCTGGTCTCAGACACTTAACATTCCCTAGCTGTGTGACCCTGGGCAAGTCACTTAACCCCATTTGCCTCAGCAAAAAGCAAAATAAATAAATAAATAAATAAATAAAACCACCACCACTAAAAAAATCTTCAAAAATAAATAACAATAAACTTAGACTAACCCTTGGTGTATAATCAGGCCAGCACCAGGTTCTTGTTTCGGTACCAATTATATTTGGAGGAATATGAAAGGTCTGGTCAAGTTTTATGAAATCATTACTTCTCCTTAGGTAAAGAGAACTTGTTGTTAAAAATACAATTCCTTCTTCTATTACGCTAACATCTTGTACATTTTCCCTTTCTTCATCAGCAAGCATGTTGGGGGGTATTCTGATCTTCTGTGTAGTATTGAAAGCATCATTTGAATAAAGAGTCTCCCAATGTGAAATTGTGACAACAGTTGCAGGAAAACACGGATGCCAGTCAAAAAGTATATTTTCTTCAGTATTTGTCGTTATGGGTAGGTCCTCAGAATTCTGAGTAAAAGTTTGTGATATATAAGACATTAAAAATGAACAGTGTGCAACAAAGCAATCTTGGAAAGCTACTGAATTCCCTTTGATCGTCATAAAAATGTTCTCTTTTATATGTGGTATTTGCACTTCCCATATTCTATGAACAAAAAAATAAGGCCATGATTATTGGCAAGAATAACAAGATTCCTCACCATCTTTCCAGAGCCTCCCCTGCTTCCATCTTAATAAATTTTCACCTCCTCCATTAATACTTCCTTGATTACTCTAGTCAACACTTTTGGGGGAAAGTTTTATGGTATTTATTTTAAAATTTAATATATTATTGTATTGCTTGATTCAAATCCTAGAAATGCTTGCTGGCACATAAAAGTAAAGGCAATCACGTACTCATCTATCTACATATCTATTTATACAATCTATACATCAATTAATTTATCTTTCTATAAAAAAGACACAAATTTTTAAAAATGGGTTGTTGGGTAATTACTTTAATGTTTCTTGTTCCTTTGCATTCCTCCAACCCACCTAACCCAATTTCCATTCATTTGTATCAGAGACCAAAAGCTTTATTTCAAGACTGAGAAAATGAATGGGATGCAGATCAAATAGACCTGTGGTTGCTGAAAGAGAAGTCCTTAAAATGTCTCTCAAGCAATTCAAGTTTGGCCAACAAGGAAATTTTTAAATTGTAAATTAAACAAAGTCTGGGGAAGGATATTGCCCTTAGGGATCAGGACTTAGTAGATTTGGAAATAGACAACATATTTGGAGGTTACTTTCTGACTTGACTATTAACTGTATTTCAAAAGAAGGTAAGGATTTTTATTTTGGAGAAGAAAAGTATCATGTCTATGACTCTGAGGACAGACATAGTCTCTTATCAGAAACAATACATCTAAAGTTTTCCCTAGTCTGATGACCAAGTATGTGAGGACTTCATTTTTCTAAAGCCTCTAAACTCTTAGAAAAAAAGATGAATGGCAGAAACCACTTTCTTAAATTACAACAAAAAAGGCATTTTTGATTATATAGAATACAAAAAAGGTACTCTATAAAACTGTTTATCCTCCATTTCATATCCTTTTGCTTTAAAAAAAGTATATAATAAATTATACATTCAGATAACTATTTCAGGAAAGCCTAAGCCACTACCACTTTATTTGATATTATATTCTTTGACAGTTTCCTCTATAGTCTTGTTCACCAGCTTACAAAGGTTACATAATCCTTTTTCCTCGCCCCTACTCTCACCCCTAGTTCTGGGCAATTCTGGGTCAATCAGATCAATTCTGCTATTGTTCCAAGATGAGATGTGTCAGTCTATATAGCCTTATGGTCCCATTCATTATTCTTCTGACCTTCTGGACCATTATTTTATCCCTGGTCACCATTTTCCTTTGTATATCTTCTCTCCTTTTCATTGAGGGCAGGGATTGTCTTTGCTTTTATATTTATATCCTCAGTACTTAGCACAGTGATTGGCATAAAATTTTATTTTCATTCATTCACTGGAAGCAGGATTGGACATAAAATGCCCAGGTTCCATTAGGAATTGAAGGACTTCCACAATGCCAGTGAAAGCCAGCAGCTTTATAGCAATATGATTGCTTTCCAACCCCTCCCAGAAGCATCAAGGTACTGGCAAGTATATGGAAGATGACCAATGCACAGTCAATGATATAGTAAAAGAAACGTCCACATAATGGAGAGGGGTTAAGTAGGAAGGAGAAGAAAAGGTTAGTATGGAAGCAACCAGTAAGATGGAGTCCTAGTTTTTCCCTCTACTGTAACATTATATAGAGATATATGTATATGTCAATATATCTGTGTGTGTGTGTGTTTGTGTGTGTGTGTATTTGGGATGACATTTTCCTAAGCTTTCTTCACCAACCCCAGATTGTTCTGAATTTTAGTGTGCCTGTCTTTATGGAACAATGTTCTTTTACAAACCTTACTATGCCGTTTCATTAAATGCCTCTCCTTGTGAGCCAATTGTTTTTTCTGACTTATTAAAAGAAAAAAAAGAAACTCACTGGTAGGGATTTATGAGATTATTTTGAGTGCATGTACACTCATGGAGGATAGTAGTTCTAGGGACCCCATATGTGATGTGAGGTGTTATCAATGCTACATGCTACATTGTGAACTTTGTTGTGTTAAAGAAAAAAAAAGATTAAGTCTAGTGACTTGTGATGTCCCTAAGAGGATTAAGTTGACTGGGACATTTGCTAATAGGAATTCTGGTGGAAGGAACCATATTTTCTGCAGAACTATAAAATGAACTGACAGACTTATCCCTTTTTGGCTTCCTTCCATCTTTTCATTTGTGTCTTTTTTTTCCTGTCAAAATAAAGTCATGATGTATTATGAAGATATAATCAGATAATGGCTATCTTAGGAGAGAATCAACTTGCTAGTTGCATGTGCTCATCTGTAGTTTTATAGGCAGAAGTCAGAGATCTGACTCCTGAGAGTGGACTAATTTTTTTCTGGCCCAAGAGAAGATAACAACTGAGGAAGTGGTGGAGTATCCTAGTGAAGTCCACAGACACTAAATATGTTCAACAGCATTGTGTCTGAGAGCAGTCTTTCTATAATGTCATTCCTGAACTTCTGGTTCCTGGTTCTAATATAGAAAATTTTTGAGGTAATATAATTCAAGAATCTAGTCTGCTAGTCAGAGAAGGAAATCTTCATAGACAATGCTAACCATGGGAGTTGATTCAAGAGTAACCCTAAATTGCAGAGTTTGGGGAATTAGCCTTTTAGTGATAAAGTTTTTGTGTAGCATGCTTATTGGAAAACTTTAGTGGCCCAAATGGACCTCAGTGATGGAGAATAAGAAAGGGACTAAACCTATAAGATGGGGAACTTCTCCTTAGATTACACTACTTTAGTGAATGATGAAAACTATTTTTGTGTGGATTTGGAAAAATAAAAAGCTATTTTAAAGAATAAAATCAGCAACATGAAACCCTGAAGCTTGGGATGGTGCTCCCTCTGCCTCATGAGCAGAGTCTGACTTTAATATCAAGTTAAAAGTCAAGAAGAAGGCTGGAAAAATGAACAAATAATAAAAAGAGAAACTGGCCAAGGAAAATTAGTGGCTTCAAGGAAAATCAAAACACTCAGAAGAGATCACAATGTCAAAACAGCTACATGCAAAGCTTCAAAGAAAAATGTGAGCTAGAATCAGGTTTCCAAAAAAACAGACTTCCTGGAAGAGATCATGTTGAGAAAAAAATCAAAAAGGAGAGGTAAAGGAAACATTGGGGAATGATGGAAGAGAAACATGAAAAAGAGTCAACAACTTGGTAAAGGAAACACAAAAAAACCCTCTGAAAATACGTACAAAAATTCAGTAAAAAAAAAAATAACTCCTTTAAAAGTAGAAATGGCCAAATTGAAAAGGAGGTACAAAAGCTCATTGAAGAAAATAATTCTTTAAAAATTAGAATTGGGGAAATGGAAGCTAAAGACTTATGAGACATTCAAAACAACACAACAAAACCAAAAGAATGGGGGAAAAGAAGAAAATCTGAAATATTTTGTTGAAAAAGAACTGCCCTGGAAAATAGATTGAGGAGAGAATTTTTGGTTTCAATTACAAGGAGTAATAAAAAATGATTATATTAATAGATGCAGAAAAAGCTTTTCATAAAATACAACACTCACTCCTATTAAAAACATTTAAAAGCATAGCTATAAATTGATACCACATTAGAAATGCTAGCAAAAGCATTTAAAAATAAAATTAAAGGAATCAAAATGGAGAATGAGGTAATAAATCTTTCTTTCTGCAAATGATACATGGAAAATCCTGGAGATTCACTAAAAAGATAGGAGAAACAAATAATAGTTTTAGCAAAGTAATTGTTAGTGTTCATTCTTCATTGTCTAAGAGGGCCAATGATATCAGGCAAATGATATCTTGATTGGATACATGTCATCAGTCTCACTCTCTCTTCCACATAAAGTCCAGTGGCAGGATAAAAGTTAAGATGATTGGTGATGTTTCAGGATACCAGCAAATTAGCAGAGTATAAAATAATCTTACAAAAATAATCAGTATTTCTATGTTACCACCAAAATCCTACCAGAGAAGATAGTAAGATGTCCCATTTAAGATAACTGGAAGTATACCTGCTGAGACAAACCCAGAAAACTACATGAACATAATAAAAAAAACATTTTTATGCAAAAAATGGCATTTAATTGGGAAATATTAATTGCTCAGAGGTGGGCAGAGCCAATATAACAAAAAATGACAATTCTACCTAAATAATCTACTTATTCAATGCTTTCCCAATTAAATTTTTTAAAAATTTATTGAGGCGGGAAAATAACAAAATTCATTTAGAAGAACAAAAGCTTAAGAATATCAAAAGAATTAATTTTTAAAAAGATGTAAATGAAGGAGGATTAGCAGTACCAAATTTTAAATTGCATCATAAGGTGGTAATTACCAAAAGTACCTGATACTAGCTAAGAAAATTTGAATCAGTGAAACAGACTAGATATAAGATACACAATAATCAATGTTTATAGTAATCTTGTATTTGACAAATGTAAAGATTGAAACTTTGGAGGTAAGAATTCACTATTAGGTTAAAAAAAAAATTGTTGGGAAAACTGGAAAACTGTCCAGGAGAAATTGTTTATAGCCTAGTATCTTACACTATTTACCAAGTTAAAGTCAAAACAGATATGTGATCTCGATATATAGAGAGATATCATAAGTAAATTAGAACTTATTACCTATTAGACTTATGGATAAGAGAAAAATTTGTGAATAAAGAAAACACTATGAGATATAAAATGGATAATTTTAATTCCAAGTAAAATCAGTGTATCCAAAATGAGAAGGAAAATAGAAAATGAGGAGGGAGAATTTTATAGACAGTTTCTTGGATAAAGATCTCATGTCTTAAACATATATGGACAACTTTGTCAAATTTATGAGAATATCCATCATTGCCCAGTTGATAAATGGCCAAAGGATATGAACAGGCAGTTCTTCAATGAAGTAATAGTCATTTGAAAAAATGCTCTAATTCATTGTTGATTAGAGAATGGAAATTAAAACAACTTTGAGATATCAGTTGACACCTGTCAGATCAACTAAAATTATAGAAGTGGAAAATCACATATGCTGGAGGAGATTAGAAAAATTGGGACACTTATAAACTGTTGATGATATTGTGAACTGATTCAACTATTTTACTCAAAGAGCTACAAAATTTTATATATTCTTTGAACCATCAGTATCATTATTAGTACTGTTTCCCAAGGTGATCAGGAAAAAAGGAAAAGAACCTACATGTTCCAAAATATTCATAGCAGCTTTCTTTGTGGTGGCAAAAAACTAGAAATTAAGGGAATGCTCCTTAATAGGGGAATGGCCAAACAAGTTGTTTAATTATTTGTTATTTATTTAATGGAATATTGCTAGGTTGTAAGAATTGATGAGCAGATTGATAAAAAAAAAAACCCAACAACAATAACATGGAAAGACTTTCATAAAATAACAAAAAGTGAACCAAAGAGCAGAACCAAAAGAATATTGTGTACAGTACCTTTTAATATTGTGTGTAGAATCACTCTGTTATAAATATTCAAATAAATTACAAAGGACCCATGAAATAAGATGTTACTCACAGATAAGCAACAGATAAAAAGAGAAATATGCATAATATGGTTTCATACACTCACTCACACACACACACAGACACACACACACACACATCAAGTGGTGGTCTTCTCTAGCATAAGTTAGGGAGGGATGGAGAGATACATGGAGGCAGACAGTTTTGAATTGAAAATGTAACCAAAAATAAATTAAAAGCAAAGAATTACTTGACTTCCTGAAAGCTATGATCAAAAAAGAGCTGCCCCATTATCTTAGAAACAGAGATTTAAATAGGAATTTTAAAAATCCACTGATTATCTTCTGAAAAAGATGTCAAAAGGGAAGTCCTATTATATTATAGACAAATTCCAGAGCTCCCAGGTCAAGGAGAAAATATTGTTAGCAGCCAGAAAGCATCATTCAAATATCATATAGTTACAGTCAGAATAACCCAGGATTTACTAGCTCTTACATTAAAGAATTAGAGGGCTTGGAATATGATACTCCAGATAATAAAGGATCTAGGGTTACAACCAAAAATCATTTAACCAGCAAAACTAATTATACTTTTTCAGAGGTTAAAAAAGAAATATTTAATAAAATAAAGGACTTTCAAGTATTGCTGATGAAAAGACCAGAACTGGACAGAAAATCTGATTTCCAAACATAAGACTCAAGAGAAGCTTAAAAAGGTAAACAAGGAGAAATCATAAGAGATTCAATAGACTAAAATTGTTTGTATTTTTATATGGGAAGATGATACTTGTAACTCCTACAAACTTTATGTTAGTAGAGATTTGAGTAGGGGATGTCAATTTTCCTCTCTCAGAACTAGACAAATATAACCAAAAGATAAGAAAAAATAATTAAGGAGATGAATAGAATTTTCAAGTTAAATATGATGGGCCCCTGGAGAAAAATGAATGGAAATGGAAAGGAATATATCTTTTTCTTAGTGACACATGACACAACACAAAAATTGGCTATGTATTAGGACATAAAAACCTAACCAAAAACCTCAGAAAAACAGAAATATTAACTGCATCCTTTTCAGATTACAATGCAATAAAGATTACTTTAGACAAAGGTCCATGGAAAGATAGATTAAAAACTAACTGGAAACTAATCAAATTTTAAAGAATGAATTAATTGGTCAAAGAATTAATTATGGAAATAATCAATAGTTTCATGAACAATGATGCCACCAAATTTTATGGGATGCAGCCAAAGTAGTACCTAAAGTAAAATTTATCTCTCTGTAAATGCTTACATCAGTAAAATAAGGAAAGAGCAGAAATTTGGTTTGCAATTAAAAAAACCTTTTTAAAAAGATTAATTAAAAATTCCCAATTAACAGCAAATTAAAAATCCTGAAAATGAAAGAAGAGATTAATAAAACTGAAAGAAAACTACTCAATTAATAAATAAAAGTAGGAGCTGGTTTTACATATCTGATTTAAAAAAGGAAAGATTACTAATTACTAATATCAAAAAGGTGTGGACTCACCATAAATGAAGATGAAATTAAGGCAATTGTTAAAAGCTATTCCTCCCCATTATATGCCAATACACCTAATAATCTAAGTGACATTCATATAATCATCAAAACAATCTGATACTGGTTAAAAAATACAGTGACAGATCAAGGGAATAGGTTGGGTGCACAAAACATAGTGAATGACCATAGTAATTAAGATTTGATGAATGCAAAGATTCCAACTTTTGGGACAAGAAGGCACTATTTGACCAAAGCTGCCAGGAAAATTGAAAGCACTTTGATATAGGTCAACATCTCCATTTCAAAATGGGTACATTATTTAGACATAATCTACAAAAGTAGATTAGGGAACAATGGAATAATTTACCCATTAAATTTATGGATAAGGAAAAATTTATGCACAAATAAGAGAGGATATAGGATATAAAATGGATAATTTAGATTAGGTTTTTCACCAACAAAACCAATATGACCAGGATTAGAAGGAAAATAGAAAACTGGAGAAATTTTTTTAGCAAGTCTAAGAAATGCCTATTTTACATAGATAATTAGTCAAATTTATAAGAACTCAGTAAAGGCACTGGTGGATCAAAGGGTATGCATATTTTGATAGCCCTTTGGGCATAGTTTCATAGTGTTTTCCAGAATGACTGGATCATTAAAAAAGGGAAAAGGACCCACGTGTGCAAAAATGCTTGTAGCAGTCCTTTTTGTAGTGGCAAGGAATTGGAAATTGAGTAGATGTTGGAGAATGGTTGAATAGTTATGGTACATGAATGTTATGGAATGTTATTGTTCTATAAGAAATGATTAGCAGGATGATTTCAGAAAGTCCTGGAGAGACTTATGTGAACTGATGCTAAGTGAAGTAAGTAAAACCAAGAGAACATTGAATACAGCAACAAAATTATGTGGTGATCAATTCTGATGGACATGGCTCTTTTCAACAATGAGGTGATTCAGACCAATTCCAATAGACTTGTGATGGAGAAAGCCATCCACATTCAGAGAAAGGACTGTGGGGACTGATCATGGGTCACAACATAGTATTTTCACCTTTTTATTGTTGTTTGCTTGCATTTTGTTTTCTTTCTCATTTTCTTCCTTTTTCATCTGATCTTTCTTGTGCAGCATAATAAATGTGGAAGTAAGTATAGAAAAATTGCACATTTTTAACATATATTGGATTACTTGATGTCTAGGGGTGGGGGTTGGGTGAAAAATTTGGAACACAGGGTTTTGCAAGGGTGAAGGTTGAAAACTATCTTTGTACATATTTTGAAAATAAAAAAGCTATTATTTAAAAATAAATAAAAATATGAATTATGCTCATATTATCCAAGGATTATCCAAGAGTGACAGATCTTAGTGAAGAGCTCTAACAAAAGTAATCCATTGGAGAAATGGCAAACCACTCCAGTATCTTTGCCAAGAAAACCCCATGGACAATATCATCCATGGGCTCACAGAGTCAAACACAACTCAATGACTAAACAACTCTGTTTTGGCAAAGCTACAAGAACCGTAAAGTGGTGCAGTGGCTAAAGTACAAGGCCTGGAGTTAGAATCCTCCTCTTCAGACAATTACTAATTGTGGGATTCTGGGTAAGTGACTTAACCCTGTTTGCCTCAGTTTCTACATATGTAGAAGGAGTTGGAGAAGGAAATAGCAAACCACTGTATTACTAATCTTTGACCAAAAAAAAATCCAAATGGGTTTAAGAAGAATCTGATATGATTGAACAGCAGTAACTGTATTTTTACTGTTTTAAACAGAACGAAGAGGATGTGACCAAGTCTCTAAACCAGTGTGAACAGACAACCTGCCATACTTTGCTAAGGAGGTATTCATACCTAGTGAGAAAATATCTTCACAATTAACAGATCAGGCTCTGACATTATATTACTCACTCTAAGCAGAGTGGTTAAATTATCTTTAAAACTCTTCACAACCAGGGCAGCTAGGTAATGCAGTAGATAGAGCACTAGCCCTGAAATCAGGAGGAACGGAATTCAAATCTGATCTCAGGCACAATACTTTCTAGCTGTGTGACCCTGGGCAAGTCACTTAACTCCAATTGCCTCAGCAAAAACAAACAAAAAACCCAACTCTTCACAACATAGCTACAAACTACCCTTTCAGGCTTTTTGTTTACTATTTCCCCTCTTATATAGGCTGCTTTCCTGATAAGACTGGCCTCTCTGCTTTTCCCCATACATTTTGCACCATCTCTCATCTGTGCCTTTGTACATGTTCTTCCCTATGCCTATAACATGCTAGTTCTTCACTTCAACCCTTGCTATTCAGTTCATGTGCCATCTTCACAGGAAGATCCCCTTCTTTCTGATCCCCTTAAAATTTCAACTTAGACTTTTATGTTCCTATCTGTCCAGATGTAGTATCACCCAAGAGTTTATCAGTTTCTTAAAGTCAAGAGACTGCTTAAAATTTTGTCTTTGTATCCTTAAAATCTAGCACAGTATTTTGCATATGGTGCATAGTTGATAGATGTCTAATAAATGGGACCCCAATAACTGATCTGCTGGAAGCATCACAGAGATTTATTTGAAATTTTCATTCCCCACTTTCTCCCATTATTTTGCAAAGGCAAGCAAGTCTACAGAACAAAAACACTGAAATCAATTCTGCCTCATGTACTTACTCTTTCTCCAAATATGGATCTAGGTAGATATAGTCTTGCTCTGCTTCTCAGAGTCTCCTTCCAACTGATCAATAACAGTGGGAATGTGAGACAATTAGATATGTCCCTGGGTGAATTGGGAACTCTTTTGAGACAAGAGACACGTGATTATAAATACTATTGCCTGAAACATATCTTTTTGCATGAATTCTTTCTCTCATATTATATCTTCAACTCCAAATTTGAATACTGCATATTCAACCACTACTATTTTACTAACATTTGAGGAGACTGATTCTTTAATGTGTAGAGAGAGAAGGTTCTCAGGAGCTAGTTATGAAGAAGGGAAAAGGAAAGAAAGATACAGAAGAGACAGAGAGGCAGATATGGGGAAAGGGGAGGCAAGAGGGAAAAACAAAAAGACAGATGGATAGTATGTATATGGACATATTATAGGTGTGGGAATACATTGGTTGATGGAGAATTTGGTGTATTAAGTAAGAGTGTGAGGAGGAGAGAAAATGAACATTGAGTAAAAGAGACAGCTCTCAGGTTAGTTAGTTTTAAGGAATGATAAGGATTTGCTATGGTCACCACTAGATGGTGAAGACTAGACTGGGAAGCATGTCTGATCAGTGACAAACTTTTCCCAACTTGGAATTTATGCAAATGGTGAAATACCTCTTCTACCATCTTTCTATCTAAGAAAGCAGTATGTATAATCCAAAATGCTTTAAATTAATTTATAATTCCTGATTGAATCAGTACTGTAATGCTGAAACATTCTATGATAAAGTGTCATCGATCATAACTGCTTTTGATTTTTGCATTTTATTATTTGTGGCTGGTTTTGGTATTATTAGTGAAAGTAAAGCACTGATAAATTTTGATTCGGATTTGGGCTCAGGAGTGATATGAAGAATGATATTGATTTATTAATTTTAATAAATGTTTCCAAATGGATAATGATAGGTCTTGCTGGGGCTGTCTGGTCACATGATTTTTTCCATTGTTTCTGCCCTTTTCTCCAGGTATACAAAGAAATCTTTGGGTAGGGATGGAGTCTAAGACTGTCACTAAAGAATGCGTAGGGAGGGAAGAGAGGAGAAAAGTAATGTCTACATCAGGCTGACCATGGATAGAGAGAGAGAAGCCTCCCATTCATTTTTACCTTCAGCCAAACTTCCAAAATCTAAGATTACACAATGCTATAATATCTAACTCAACTCTGTGAAGCTCTGTGCTGTGTATCTATAGAGAATTTTGACTCCTGATCGAAAGAAAAGCAGAAAGAGATAGAAAGACCTTACAGGAAGAAGTAGTTTTAAATACTGAATTAGAATAGAGTTCCCTTCTAGGACATTGTAATAATGATTGTTGTGGTTTGTCCTTCATTCTCAAAGAGGACCAATGCCATCAGGAAGGTAAATTTTTGACTTGCAAGTGAATTGGATTTAAGTGAGGTAGGGCTGTGAAAAATCACCAGCCTCATTCTCTCCTCGAGTCATCTGGGTCCAGTGGCAGGACATAGGTCAAATTGACTGGAAATTGTCCCAGATGCAGGGAGAGACCTTGGCCTTTGTAAGCTAAGGTCTTTCCCAGATCTCAGTTTGAATAAGGTTAACATAGATTCAATAATTAAGGCTAAATAAGAAATAAAGAAAAAATTGATTTGTTTTATAGGAAGAGCTTGCAACCTGATATAGTGCCTGCACTCCTAGAAAATGAGAGTTCATCTCTTTCTCAAGTCGTATATCATTACTCTTATATATCCTATCTGCTAAACTAAGTTCTCCAGTTATTGTTTTACTTCTTGTTTTGATAAATGTTATTTGGCATCCAGATTATCTATTATCTATTGTTGTTGGTTGTTGTAATAAGAATTTGATGTGATCCTCCAAGAAGTAAATCATAACTACAGGCTGAACAAATCTGATATGTAATATATACTTTTAGCTCAATACTATCCTTGAACATAGAGGAGGGAGTGATCTCCCAAGTCATATTTGTTCTTATCACCACAAAGAAAGAACTCCAGTCTCCCTGATATCTAGCTAACACTCCGTTACCTTGGAGCCACATGGATTGTTATATAGTCCACCTATTACATTGGTCATGAGTCTAGTAATAACCATTTGGTGAGAAAGGAGTTAAAATAGTCACCTTTTATGTACAATGGGTGTTGGACCACTTGAAATTAATCTTGACTTTTGCTCTTTAACTTTTTGTCTTTTAAACCCAAAATATAAGGCATGGGCTCCAATATTTCCATTTCTATTACTAGTGAATTTGGGAAAATCTAATTAAGGATTGGATTTGGAATTCCTACCCTAGGACTTAAGTTGGCTATCTATAGATCGGAAAATGAATGCAAACTCACTTAGGCCATCACATTTGGCCAACCCTAGAAGAGGACCAGTGACATCAATAAGGTGAATTTTTGACTTGTAAGTGAATTGGATTTAAGTGCAGCAGAGCTTGCAAAGTCACCAACTTCATTCTGTCCTCCAGAGTCATCTGGGTCCACCAATCCTATCACATATGCATATTCTAGTCTCATTTCTAATTTTGGCTCATTCATCAAATCAATGGTATTTTTCCTTCTGGAAAAGTCATGCAAATTGACTCTTCTATGGATCAACTTATTATTCTTGTCACTTTTCAGATCAGAACTCTTATCTCTATGACTACCACTTCTCTAAATGGGTTGTAACCTCCTTTGAGAATGTACACTTATTGAGGACAGGAACTATCTCATTTATTTAGTTGTATTCCTAGTACCAACCACAATTTTTGGCACATAGTAAGTACTTAATAAATGCTTTTTTATTCCTTCAATTAAAATTTTGAGAAAAATCCTGAAACATTTAGACTTATTTCCAGTATAGACATATTATATGAGCTTCTGGGTTGAGGATTTAGGAACTGCCAAGGAACAGAACTTATAACATCTGAATGGGAGGCATATTTAGGGCCCAGTTTAAAATCTCCTTTTCTGAAAAAGGACAGTAAATTTAAACATTTGTTAGTAGACATAAAATCAAATTAAATCAAACTTCCCAGGGAATTTTTTTTCATTATGAAAGTCTATCTAGTTGTAGTTTCATTGAATAAAAAATGATTTTGTATTTGAAATATTTAAAGGAAATACCCTTCTTTCTTTGTCATTTCTGGAGTGTAAACATTAAAAGAGATTCCTGATAAAACAATAGGATCTTCTCCCATACTGAAAAACTGGCTGCTAAGTGACATGGAATTCTGTGAAAATAAAGGAAAAACTTTTGATTATCATGTATTTTTATTTTCAAATAATAACTTAAACTTCTATAATTTCAGTATTAAATAAAATGTTCCATAAGAAAATATTTTAAAAACAATAGACATTAACATAAAATCATATACTTGAAAACTGCTAATTTGGGAATAAATTCAATTAGTTTATAGTTTATTCCATCAACAAGAAATAAAAATAATTTAATATTTACTAGAAATTATTAAGCTTTTGTATGTTTCTGATATGTACCTTTGTTGTTTTTTAGTCTGTTTCTCCTACTCCAAATAGTTAGATGGAAAGAAACACTGGGTTGATTGAATCATAAGGAAAGTTTGTGATGGGATGCTTCACAATCTATCCAACTGTCCAAACAAAATTTTTGCTTATTTGCTGAAATAAACAACAAATAGTGTTTTTAGACAGCAAAAATCTAGAATACTGACTGAACAGGGAAATGATTAAAAACTTTAAATATGAAAGCAAAAAGGCAACAAAAAGAAGAATGAGGGTTGGCCCTACAAGAAAAGAAGCTAACTGAATGGAAGAAGTGCATGCCTTTTAACTTGATTTCATTAGGATTATATATTTAAAGGCAGAAGGAAGATTAGAGGTCATCTAATCTAGCAGTTTCCAAAGCAGAATGTACACACATTCAAGGGACCATAGGATGGTTAATGGGGGTATGTAATCAATTAATTGAAGGATCAGAAGATGAAATGAACTCACACTTGCTCTGACAAACAATTTTGTAAATTGTCTCCCATACAACCCTTTGTGGCCCTTCTTGATCCATCATGTGCCAATATCCCAATTCTGTCCCTTCCTATTGCTCTGATCCTCCTTCCCTGGAAGCTCTTAGTGTCTCCCCTTCAATATTAGGCATTGCATTTGGGGTGGTTATAATCTAAATGCAACCCTGATATTTATGCAAGAATTGCTTTCAGGGAAATACTTTCCTGCTATCTCAATATATTCATATATTCCCTCCTTGCTAAATCATTTGCTGACTATATATGCTGGGCAGTAGCCAGTAAGTAAAAACTACCACTCTGTTTTTATTTTTGGTGAGACAGTATGAGTCAATAGGATGAAGAAGTGTAAATGACTTGTAATTTGCATTGCAGAATTCACTACCTTTTTGCTCCAAGCCCATTTTTCCTTCTTTCCTTTCCTACTCCCAATTTCCTATTCCTGTCTAGGGTACCACCATTCTGACAGTCTACCAGCTTCACATCCTGGGAGTCAACTTGGATTCCTCAGTCTCTCTCACCCCACCTATCCAATAAATTACTAAGTCTTATAATGTCTACTTCCATAAAATCTCTTCCATCCATCTCCCTTCTCTCTACTTCCACAGCCACCACCCACTTCAGGTCCCCATGATCTTTTGCCTCAAGTATTGAAATAAGCTCCTTGCTCTTCCTCAAGTCTCTCCTCCCTTTGATACATCCTTCATACAGTTGCCAAAATGATTTTTCCTGGAATTCAGACTTTTACTTTTCTACCCAATAAATTCCTGTGGTCCCTGTTGACTCTAGAATAAATATTAAGTCCCATTTTGTCATTTAAAGTCCTTCTCAAGTTGGTTCAAACTTGTTTCTCCAGTCTTAAAATAAAGCATTCATTTTCCTACTGCTTGAAACTAGCCAAATTGATCTTCCTGATATCCTTTTTCCTTTCTTGCATCTTTGCTTTGGTTTTCTCCCATGATTGGAGTTTATGGTGAGTATTTCCAACAGAGAAACATGAATTTGGATGTAAAGCTTTTTGTTCACTGACTATTAAAATTCATTATCTTATTTTGCATCTTTTAATTAAAAAAATTAAAAAATCATGTTTATTAACTACACTGATCAAATTAAATGGATAATTAAACACTAGCAGTTATTATTTATAAAGCTACCCTAACTCTCCAGGATCAATACAGTAAATTTTAAAAAGCAAAATGATCAAGCTTCTTTTTAATTCATCCTGATTTATAGTCTCTGTGCAAGAAGCAG
>JAJPUD010002365.1:3185-49272 GCA_023553655.1 Myrmecobius fasciatus
TCAAGAGTTCTTTCCTTTTTATGCTTCTCTTGAATTCTGTGTTTGGAGATCAAATGTTTTGTTCAGATCTGGTCTTTTCATTAGAAATAGGTGAAATTCACCTATATCATTAAGTGTCCATCTTCTTCCCTGGAAAATAATGCTCATTCTAGCTGGATAGGTTATTCTTTACTGTAATCCAAGTTCCTTTGCCTTTTGGAATATCTGATTCCAGGCCCATTGATCCTTCAATGTGGAGGCTGACAGATCTTGTGTGATTCTAATTACAATTCCTTGGTATTTGAATTGTTTCTTTCTAGCTGCTAGTAATATCTTTTCCTTGGTGCAATAGTCCTGAAATTTAGCTATGCTATTCCTTGGGGTTTTAATTTTTGGATCTCTTTCAGGAAGTGATTGTAAATTCTTTTGATGGTGATTTTGCCTTCTGATTCTAAAACATCAGGGCAGTTTTCTTTCAAGATTTCCTGGAAGATAATGTTTAGATTCTTTTTTTCATCATGGCTTTCAGGAAGTCCAATAATCCTTAGATTGTCTCTCCTAGATCTATTTTTCAAGTCAGTTGTTTTTCCTAGGAGATATTTCATATCTTCTTCTATTTTTTAATTTTTTTTGTTTTTGTTTGACTGATTGTTGAAGCCTTATTGAGTCATTCACTTCCATTTGTTTATTTCTAATTTTAATGTATTATTTTCTTCAGTTACCTTTTTTAGCTCCTTTTGTAATTGGCAAATTTGTTCACTGCATACTTTTTCCGTTTCACCAATTTTGATTTTCAGTGAATTGATGTCTTTTTCATATTTCTTTTATAGAGAATTATATGCTTTTTCCATTCTTTCTTGCAATGATCTCAATTCATTTCCCCATTTTTCTTCTCTCTTTTTAGATTCTTTATGCAATCTTCCAGTTAAGCCTTGTGAAATGGGGACCAGCTTATGTCTCTCTTTGTGACTTCCTCTGGAGTAGCTTTACCTTTATGAACCTCTGGGGTCTGTTCTTCTCTCTCTTCACAAAAGCTGTCTATGGTGAAAGTTCTTTTCTGTTTTTTATTCATTTTTTTTAAAGCTTGAGGTCTGTTTAAAGCAGAGGAGCAGCAGCTGTGGTAATTTGCCTTGGGGCAATTTGGCTGATTGACTTCTGGTGCTGGGCCATCCAGTATAGGTCCCATGTTTGCAGTGGGTTACAATCTACCTTTTACAAAAGGCAGATCTGACAAAGCACCTGCCCGCAATCAGGGCAGAGTGTCCCAAGAGTCTTGCAGGAACGTCCCAGGTGCTTAGAACCTGCCACGCTGAGTCCGGCCCAGTTTCCTGCCCTGTCTCCCGGAGCTGTGCCCAAGCTTGGCAAACTGCCCAAATCCCTGCCCATCTGAGACAGACCTGCTCCAAAGCTCCTCCAAGGTAACTTCTGCTAGGAATGTGTTAAAATCCAAATATTTGTGGGTTCTTTGACTTAAAAATCAGTTCAGAGGCTTAATCTGCTGTTGGTTTGAGAGGTCTGAGGAGGACACAGAGAATTGTGTCTTCACTCCGCCCCCTTGGCTCTGCCCCCTACATTAGTACTATTGAACATTTATTTTAACATTCATTAGAAAATTCTTTCCAAATTCTCTCCCTCCTCATTCTCTCTCCACCCATTGAGAAGATAAGCAATATAATTATACATGTGAAATCATGCAAAACATGTTGCAAAAATAAACAAATAATAAAACAAGAAAAAACTAAAGAAAGTTTTAAAAAAGGATGCTTTAATATGTCTATCAGTCATCATTTTGAAGGCGGATAGCATTTTTCATAATGGGTCCATTGGATCATTGTCTTGATCAGAGAAGCAAGGCCTTTCACAGTTGATCATTATTGCAATATTGCTGTGTACAATTTTCTCCTGGTTCTGCTCACTTTATTTTGCATCAGTTTATATAAGTTCTCTCAGGATTTTCTGAAACCATCCTGCTCATCATTTCAAATACAATAACATTCTTCACAATTATATTCCACAATTTGTTTTGTCATTCCCCATTTAATGGGCATCTCCTCAAATTTCAATTCTTTGCCACCACAAAAATACTTGTTATATTTTTGTACCTATAGGTTATTTTCTTTTTTCTTTTATTTATTAGACATTCAGACTAGTAGTGGTATTGCAGGGTGAAAGAGAAGCACAATTTTATAACCTTTTGGGGCGTAGTTCTAAGGTATGCTCCAGAATGATTGGACCCATATACCACTCCATCAACAGAGCATGTCTATCTCCTTTTTTCACATTCCCTCTAGAATTAGTTTTTCTTTTCTGTCATGTTAGCCAATCTGATAAGTTTAAGGTGGTACCTCAGAGCTATTTTAACTTGCCTTTCCTTAATCAATAATTATTAAGCATTTTTTTCATGTGGCTATTGATAGTTTTGATTTTTTTCTTCTGAAAACTGCCTATTCATATCCATTGGTAATTTATTAATTGGGGAATGGCTCTTATTTTCATAAACTTGGCTCAGTTCTGTTTGAGAAATGAGGCTTTTATCAGAAAAACTTGCTGCAAAATTTTCTCCCCTCTCTTACTCCATCCCGAATATCCCATTTTCCTTTTAGCTTTGGTTGTATTGATTTTGTTTGTGTAAAAAATTTCAAATTTTATATAATCAAAATTATTCATTTTACCTCTGTGATCATCTCTACCTTTTGTTTGGTCACAAACTCTTCCTTTATTCATAGATCAGACAAGTAAATTTTTTCATATTCTCATTATATTACCTTTTATGTCTATATTTTTTACCTACTTTAGTATGTGGCATTAGATGTAGGTCCATGCCAAATTTATGTCAAACTGTTTTCTGAT
This sequence comes from Myrmecobius fasciatus, assembly GCA_023553655.1. NCBI lineage: Eukaryota > Metazoa > Chordata > Mammalia > Dasyuromorphia > Myrmecobiidae > Myrmecobius > Myrmecobius fasciatus. The sequence goes on from JAJPUD010002365.1 coordinate 6,015, forward strand.
TTTTCCAACAATTTCTGTCAAATGGTAAGTTCTTGCCCCCAAAGCTTGGATCTTTGGGTTTATCAAACAATAGATTGGGCAACTTGGTATCAGTGTATAAGAGTGTGGGGTCTGGAGTCAGGAAGACTCATCATCTGGCCTCAGACACTTATTTATTTATGTGGCTTCACTTAACCTTATTGCCTGTTTCCTCAAGTGCAAAATGAACTCGAGAAGGAAATGGCAAACCATCTTTGCCAAGAAAACCCCAAATGGGGTCATAAAGAGTCAGACATGACTAAAAATGACTAAATAAAAGATTACTATAGTCATTTACTGCTCTATATTGTACAGCTAATCTATTCCATTGATCCACCTATTTTTAGCCAGAACCAGATTATTTTGATGACTACCATTTTGTAAATATTTGTTTCTAGAGATATGGTGGCAAAATAGCAGAGTAAAGACAGAAACTCACCCAACTTTTACCCCATATTGCTCCACATTTATGACTCTAAATAAATTTTAGAGCATCAAAACACTCAAAAAGATGGGAGTCCAGCATGCAGTCCCAGTGCAGATGTCAGCATAGCTCCAACCTCAAGCTCCAGCCCCAGCATCAGCAAAGCAAGACTCTGTTGCTTTAGCACATTAGATCTTATAGCTAAAGTGGAGTGGGGATATTCCTAACAATTCCAGGGCAGAAAAAAAGTGTTTATGATCAGGAGCCTAGAAAGACTTTGGAAAAAAGTTACATAAAATTCCTGAAGCTTGGAACACTGCACTCTCCATCCTGGAAACAAAGCCCCTACTTTAACCAAGTATTAAAAGACATGTAATAGGCTAGGAAAATGAACAATTAAAAAAAAATTTCCGACCACAGAAAGCTACTATGGTGACAAGAAAGATCAAAACACACACTTAGAAGATGACAACAAAGTCAAAGCTCCTACATCCAAAGCCTTCAAGAAAATAAAAACTGGGCTCAGGGCATGGAAGAACTCAAAGGGATTCTGAAAATCAAGTAAAAGAGATGGAAGAAAAATTAAGAAAAGAATTGAAAATGGTACAAAAGAAAACAAAAAGCTAATGAGGAAAAGAATGCCTTAAAAAGCAAAATTGGCCAATTGGGAAAAGAGGTACACATGTTCACTGAGGAAAATAATTCCTTAAAAATTAATTAGAATTGAGTAAATGGAAGCTAATGACTTTATGAGAAATCAAGATACAATAAAGCACAACTAAAAAAAAGGGGAAAAAAAGGAAATGTGAAATATTTCATGGGAAAAACAACTGACCTGGAAAATAGATCTAGGAGAGAGAATTTAAAAGTTATTAGTCTATCTGAAAATCATGATCAAAAAAGAGCCTGGACATCATCTTTCACGAAATTATCAAGGAAAAATATATCCTAATAATCTAGAACTAGAGGGTAAAATAGAAATGGAAAGAATCTAACCAAACACCTCTGGAAAGAGATCCCAAAATGAAAACTCCCAGGAATATTATAGCCAAACCCCAGAACTCCCAGGTCAAGAAGAAAATATTACAAACAGAAAGAAACAATTCAAGTATAGTGAAGCCACAGTCAGGATAACATAAGATTTAGCAGCTTTTACATTAAAAGACCAGGCTTGGAATAATATTCCAGAGAGCAATGGAGCTATGATTATAACTAAGAATCACCTACCCAGTAAAAATGAGTATAATCCTTCAGGGGAAAAGGTGGATATTCAATAAAATAGAGGATTTTCAAGCACTAGTGATAAAAAGATGAGAGCTGAAAGGAAAATTTGATTTTAAAACACAAATCTCAGGAGATGAATAAGAAGGTAATCAGGAAAGTGATATCTTAAGGAACTTAATGTTTATTTGCTTACATTCCTACATGGGAGGAATACTTGTAACTCATTAGAACTTTCTCATTAGTATGACAGTTCAAAGGAGTATATAAAAAGAGGGTACAAGTCCGAGTTGAAAATGAAGAGTTAATATCTTTAAGAAATGATGAAATTAAGGGATGAGAGTAATGTTGGGAGAAAGGGAAGGGAGAAGTGGAATGGTGTTAATTATCTGTCATAAAAAAGGAGCAAGAAAAAGCTTCACAATGGAGGGGGGGAAAGGAGGAGACAGCAAGGGAGAAAACCTCACTCTCATCAGAACTGGCTCAAATTGGAGATAACCATACACACTCAATATTGGTATAAAAATCTTCAGGAAAATAGGAGGGGAATGGGATATGGAAAGAGGGGAGGGTGATGAAAGAGAGGGCATATTGGAGGAGGGAATGGTCATTTGCAAAATACTTTTGAAGATGGACGGGGTGAAAGGAGAAATAGAATAGAATTAATGAGGAAATATAGTTAGCAATGGTAATTATAAAAGGAAATTTGAAGCAAGTTTCTCTGATAAGATCTTATTTCTCAAACATAGAGGGAATTGAGTCAAATTTATAAAAAATAAGAACCATGCCCCAATTGATAAATGATCCAAAAATATGCTCTATCCCAAAAGGTTATATAAATTCATGCATATCCTTTGACCTAACAATACCACTACTAGGCATGAATATCAAGAGATTTTAAAAAAAGAAAGGGGGAGGGGGAAAGGACCCATATATACAAAAAAAAAATTGTAGCAGTTCTCTTCTCAGGACAAGAAATTAGAAATTGAAGGGATGCCCATCAATTGGGGAATAGCTGAATAAATTGTGGCATGTAGTTGTCATGGAATATTATTATTTTATGAAAAATGATGAGCATCAAAAAGCTATCAAACTGTGCATACCCTTTGACTCAGCATTGTTTCTATTGGGCCTATATCCCAAAGAAATCTTAGAGGGAAAGGGCCCCACATGTGCAAGAATGTTTGTGACAGCCCTTTTTGTAGTGGCTAGAAACTGGAAACTGAATGGATGCCCATCAATTGGAGAATGGCTGAATAAATTATGGTATATGAATGTTATGGAATATTATATCTCTGTAAGAAACGACCAGCAGGACGATTTCAGAGAGGCCTGGAGAGACTTGCATGAACTGATGCTGAGTGAAGTGAGCAGAACCAGATCATTATACACAGCAACAACAATATTACATGATGATCAATTCTGATGGACATGACTCTCTTCAACAATGAAATGCTTCAAACCAGTTCCAATTGTTCAGTGAAGAAAGCCATATACACCCAGAGAGAGGGATATGAAATGTGGACCACAACATAACATTTTCATGTTCTCTATTGATGTTTGCTTGTATTGTATTTCCTTTATCTGATTATTCTTTCTTGTAGATACGATTTCTCCTGCACAAAAATGATGTGTGGAAATAAGTATACATATATTCGATTTCTTAAGTATTTTAACATAATTAACCCCTCCTAATTGGATATCCTGCTATCTAGGGGAGGGGTGGGGAGTAAGGGGAAAAATTTGTAGCAGAGGGCTTTGTAAGGGTTAATGTTGGAAGAATTACCCATACATGTTTTGCAAATAAAAAGTATTAATAAAATTTAAAAAAATAAAAAAATAAATTTAAAAAAATGATGAGTAGGATGCTCTGAAGAAAAAAACCCCAAAAACACCCTGGTGAGTCCTCCATAAACTCAAGTAAAGTGAAATGTATTGTATACTAAGTAATAGTAATTCTGGGATAACCAACTGTAAATAACTTTGCTATTCTCAGCATTACAATGATCCATGACTATTCTGAAGAATTTATGAAAAATCCTATCCACACTCAGAAACTGATTGTATCTGAATACAGATTAAAGCATTCTCCCTCCCTCTCTCTAATTTTTTTCTAAGTGAAAAAATCATTTCCTAGTAGGGTGGGGAGATCTATGTTTTCTTTCACAACATGACTTTTATGGAAATATTTTGCAAAACTTCACATGTGGCTTCTTAACGGAGAATGGGAGTGAGATTAAAGGTGAGAATCTGAAGTTTAAAAATTTTAAAAATCAATATAAAAATTGTTTTAAATGTAATTGAGGAAAAATAAAATTTAAAAATATTGCCATATGTAAAACCAAAGTTAAATTTGTTGCCTTAATCCTGACATAAGGACCTACATAGTAAATTGCTACTTCACTTTATACTTACTTCAAGGAAAAGACTTTGTCATAAACTTACTACTATGCCTTCAGATTTTTGCTTTAATTTCAATACTGCCAGAGCTGAACTCAGTGGTCAATTGTAGCAATCTGCTAGTCTCAGGTAATAACTTCTTGCTTTTCAATCTGGAGCTATGCTCAAAAAGTTATCAAACAGTGCATACCCTTTGACCCAGCAGTGTTTCTACTGGGCCTATATCCCAAAGAGATTTTAAAGGAGGGAAAGGGCCCCACATGTGCAAAAATGTTTGTGGCAGCCCTTTTTGTAGTGGCAAGAAACTGGAAATTGAAAAGATGCCCATCAGTTGGAGAATGGCTGAATAAATTATGGTATATGAATGTTATGGAATGTTATTGTTCTGTAAGAAACGACCAACAGGAGGATTTCAGAGAGGCCTGGAGAGACTTACATGAACTGATGCTGAGTGAAATCAGCAGAACCAGGAGAACATTATACACAGCAACAAGACTATACGATGATCAATTTTGATGGACGTGGTTCTCTTTAACAATGATGTGATTCAAACCAGTTGTTCTGCGATGAAGATAGTCAGTCATATACATCCAGAGAGAGGCCTGTGGGAACTGAGTACGGACCACAACGCAGCATTTTAACGTTTTCTGTGAATATTTCCATGCATTTTGTTTTCCTTCTTAGGTTGTTTTTTCTTCTTCTCTTTCTAGATCTGATGTTTCTTGTGCAGTAAGATAACTGTATAGATATGTATACATGTATTGTATTTGTCATATAATTTATCCTATTTAGCATGTATTAGATTACTTGTCATCTAGGGGTGGGGGGTGGGGGGAAGGAGGGGAAAAGCTTGGGGAAAAAAAAGTTTTTGCAAAGGTCAATGTTGAAAGGTCACTCATGTTTTGTAAATAAAAAAGCTTTATATAAAAAAAATAACTTCTTGCTTTTTATCATGGAGTAGGAATTTAAGTATCTTTTGAATTACTAAACTACCTTATTTTATGTTGTCTCCTCAAATCTTTATTGTAAAGTGGGTTATAAATGCAAAGTAAATTAAATATAGATTACATGGAATTCAGTTTGAAGTGAGGATAAAATCATTGCACATTGGGACAGAGCTAAATATGATATGATGCTAAAAAAGGAGTAATTATACAAATGAGGAGCAAAAGAAAGAACTGACACAAGAATTAGATGGGGGGGAGGGCTGGTAGTTGTGGAACCCTAATGTCATTGGGAATGGGTTAAAGAAGGAAGGGAAGATACAAAAGTCAATTTCTAAAAAAATAAGGGAAGTAATAGGATAAGGTAGAGTATAGAAAGGTATGTTACATTAACACAAATGGGAAAAGATTTGTAGATTTACAGGAATGGGATAAAGAGGAAATAACATATTTGGAAGAGTCTTCTAAATTCAAATAGAAACAAGAAGGCAAGGGGAAAGGGTGGGAGAGAGAGGATAAGGAAAGGATCCTTGGAAGGAGAGTAGGTTAAGTAATAAATAGAAATAGCGAGTAGAAGTAAAGCAGAGGGGTCAAAAGGGATAGGAAATAGGAGGTATACATAAACATAAGATCAAGATCAAGAGTAGAATTTATTATGTTAAAAAAAAGAGTAATCATGATCTCAGATGAAGTTAAAACTAAAACTCAGTCAAAACAGAAAAATAGGAAAATATTTGGCAATCATATTAATCAATATTGTTTTACACGACTGAAAAACAGGAAAATATTTAGTAGTCATATTAAGCAATACTGTTTTATACAATTTAAAAAAACTAGACAATATAAAGCTGGAATATTGTTGTGATGTAAGAAATGATGAATTAGTGGAGTTACAAAAATATGGAAAGACTTGGACTTATGGAGGAAGAAACAGAAGACAAACAAGCAGATTGTATGACTGCACACTTAATTGCAGTCTTCTTGGGTGGAGGGGAAGGAAGAAAAAAAGGATAAAGTAAAAAGTGCACAGCAGAGGACAAAAGAAAACTTATAACGAAGCAAAAAAATATTTGTAATGAAGTTCAGAACATAATGCAGTTTTCTATTATACAGATGTTCCTGAAAAATTTATTGCTTTATATTTTGAATCATCTCATGTTCTGTTGTGTATGTTGGCAATTTTTTTCTTTTCATATTTTGTGTTTAAGTTTCAAAACAACAACAAAAAAGGCAGTATAGATAAGAGAAAGCTGTCTTGAGTCAGGAAAATCTGCTCCTCACACATCCTAAGACCACTCTCAAAGGACAGTTTTTAGAATAGTTTTTAACCTGCATTAGGAGTTTTCTTTCAAGAGATTCCATATTCCAAAGAAGCCATAGGTTAGTCCATTACTTCAATTTTTAATAATGTAGAAAATACTGGGGTTATAAATACAAAGTGAGCTCACATTTTGCTGGGACATTGGGGGATGTCAAACAGAATTCATACAAAATGGCATTAAGTGATATGGAGAATGGGGCCAGTAACAAGTGGGAAAAACAAGAAAAGCCTGAGAAAGAAGGTAATGCTTAAGATAAAACCTGAAGGGAGCCGGGGCTTCTAAATGGAAGTGAAGAACAGCATTTCAGATAGTGATCAGACCAGTCTGTACAACTGAAAATTTATTGGCTAAGGGGAAGGGAGTGAAGTGTTGGGGATGAATTGTGTATTGGAACCTTGGGTGGCAACTTTTGACAGAAAATAATAAAAATTAAAATTTAAAAATTTAAAAAAAGGAGGTAAAATGTGTTGGTGGTAGGGAAGATGCAGTTTTGGACAGGCTGAGTTTTGCCTCAGTTTCCTTAATTGTAAAATACAGATGATAATAGTATTTCTTGCCAGGGCAGTTGTAGGAATCAAATGAGTCATTTCATTCTGAAGTGCTTACCAGAATAATTTGTTATACACTAGGTACTTAATAAGCTTTTATTTACTTGCTCTTTCTTAGTCTGGACCAACAATCTTGTCTACTGCAAGTCAAAAGTTGCAGGACTAATTTGGAGATGGCAGGAATTTAGATGGTATATTTTGACTCATATGCATAATTGGTGGCAATTACAAATTTAAATGTGTTATTTTGAATTGAGCTTTGGAGTATAAAGTGATCTGGATCTGAAGGGAGATGAAGGACAGGTGCCTTGGTGGCAGGAGCAGAGGTCAATTTCATCTTTTTGACCCACTGGATGGTTTGAACTTGAAGTGGGAAGGAAGCAGATTAAAATTCTGCCTCAAATGAGGCGACTCCAGGCAAGTTCCTTCTCAGTTTCCTTGTAAAATGAGGATTAGATAGCACCTTACAGTAAGGTTGGTGAGAATCAAATGGGCTAACTTGTAAAGTGCTTTGCAAATATTAACCACCTTATAAACGCTAGCTATTGTGATTTGCCATAGTGTTAGGTTTAGTTTCTAAGGGAGAAGTTAGGGGATTAGAGACTCTAGAAATTGATGGATTCTGTTCCCCAGCTTTCAAGATTGCCCCCCTCCATGAAGTCTCCTCAAGTTCCAGTAACTAGAAAGTGATAGCCATTTCCTCAGAAAATCTTAAATATCAATATATCTTTTGGAGTTGGCATCCCTTTCCACTGATTCCTTACCTAATTAAGAGTCAAAGTAATATTAAGTGAGTTTAGGATATACATCTGTATCCACAGCATCTGTAGCAACTCAGATCATTTAGAAAGCAATATTTAAAACTTCTTGAGACAATAGTAGATGGGCAAATGAGGACCCTTAGTGAGGATCAATAGCATTAAAGACCCAAAGGCTAGAACATTAGAACTTGGAAGCTGACAACTCATTTCTTTTTTTTTTTTTTTTAAATTTTTATTTTATTTGCATAACATATGTGTGGGTAATTCTTCAACAATAACCCTTACATAGCTTTCCGTTACAAATTTTTCCCCCAACTCCCCACCCCTCCCCTAGATGGCAGGATATCCACTACATGTTAATTATGTTAAAATATTGGCAAATCGAATATATGTATACATATTTCCAAACTTATCATTGGTGTGCAAGAAAAATCTTATCTACACAAACGATATATCAGATAAAGGAAACACAATGTAAGCAAACATCAATCAAGGAGTATGAGAATGTTATGTTGTGGTCCACATTTCGCATCCCTCTCTCTGGGTGTATATGGCTTACTTCAGTGAACAATTGGAGGTGGTTTGAAACATTTCATTGTTGAAGAGAGCCATGTCCATCAGAATTGATCGTCATAAAGTACTGTTGTTGCCGTGTATAATGATTTCCTGGTTCTGCTCATTTCACTCAGCATCAGTTCATGTAAGTCTCTCCAGGCCTCTCTGAAATCATCCTGCTGGTCATTTCTTACAGAATAATAATATTCCATAGTATTCATATACCATAATTTATTCAGCCATTCTCCAATTGAAGGGCATCTATTCAATTTCCAGTTTCTAGCCACTACAAAAAGGGCTGCCACAAACATTCTTGCACATGTGGGGCCTTTTCCTTCCTTTATGATTTCTTTGGGATATAAGCCCAATAGAAATGCTGCTGGGTCAAAGGGTATGCACAGTTTGATAACTTTTTGAGCATAGCTCCAAATTGTTCTCCAGAATGGCTGTATCCGTTCACAGCTCCACCAACAATGCATCAGTGACAACTCATTTCTTAAAGAATAAGATGTATCTTATGCAACCTCACCTTGATTTTCCTGTTAAGCTCCATAGTAAAAGCTTATTCACAAAATTGTCAATTAACTTGCTAGCCACCTTAATAAGACACCTCTGTCTCAGAGCACTTTAGTCTTTCATAATTAAATAATCAAGTAAAAGAAGAGCCTTTGTTCCAACCTAAGCACCTACTCTTAGTTGGAGTCACTTGGTGAAGAAAGATTTCTATTAGGGCTACTTCTGTTTGTATTTGGGTTAACATTAGTCTATTAGGGAAAAGATATTAGTAAAAGCTGGGAACTGAACTAATAGTAAAATTTTTCTATTGTTCCTTCTCTGGTACAACAGATTTAAACAACTTAATATCTACAGATAGTAATTCAATGGGAGATTAAGTTTGATAGGTAAGAACTACCAAGAGAACAGTTAGAATCAGCTTTATTATCATAAAAACAGATGGAACCAACAGCATTCTGGGGCTGATTGATCTGAGACCAACCTCACAGGGGACTATTGGTTGGGACTAACAAGATTCTGCTGGTGCCCCAGGCCTTGAAATATGTAGCCTAACCCAAACTTCCTATACCTGGCTGAGTAGGCACCATCATCTTGTTTTTCCACTCCCTACAATCAGCTCTTCACCCAAGAACTAACAAAGGCCCTCCTGGGGCCAATTCCAGTAACACTTGTATCATTTAGTTTCTGGACAACTCCAGCTGGATTGTAGGACTGAAGAATAAGTGCACTCTTAGACGGTAAGAGAAGAAGGTAATTTGGAGTTGAAAAATGCTGGTTTCAAAAAATAATATATTCCCCAAAATTTAAAAGATGAAAAAATTTCACACATTTAACTATTTACAATTTAGCAAAATATTCCCATGGAATCTGAAATAGTTTGAAAAGCCTTGCATTTTATTTTTTGGGGAGTAAAAAGTCCTCTTGCCACAGTCGCTTTTAAGTTCATTTGAATTTTTTTTTCTTGAAGTTTTTCTAAGATGACTTCTTTTTATGATGCTCCTCCTCTTCCAAGAGTATTGTTGTGAAAAAGTAGAGCAGACATGGCTGCAGCCACCAAAAAGCTAATCAATCTTTGTGGTTTGAGAATGTTGAAGACATCTTTAAATAAAAAACAAAAAAGCTAAAGAGGAAAACTATTAAGTGCCCTTTGAAACTGAACCAACCCATCATTCCACTGGGAAGCAGTACAACAGATAATGGAAATTCTCAACCTGGCATACAAAAAGTGTGGGTTCTAGTTCTGCCACAGCATTAATGAAGTTTCTACTATGTGCCCAGGGTTGAAGATTCAGAGACAAAAACTAAACATTAGTCTCTGCCCTCAAGGAACTTACATTTTATTGGGGAAAAAACACTAGTGTTAATGTGTATTGAGTAATGGGGATGAGGGGAAAAGGCACAAATCTAACACTAAGGACAATTTGTTAATGACACGTGTACCATAGGACAAAACGGTCAGACAGAAAAGAATGGGACAAGGACATCTGTGAGATGTGGCTGATATGAGAGACTATGTCCATTCACCATGATCTTATGAATTTATACCTTTTACTTCTCAGGGTTATTGTGAGGTAAGTGTTTTGTAAACTATAAAGCCTTATACAGATGTGAACAATGCTTAATAAAGAAGGTAATCATTTTAAATCATCACTAGAAATAATTGAGGAATGGTAATGGATTTTGGAATCAGACCTGTCTAAAAAAAAAAAACAAAAACAAAAACAATTTCTTTATATTTTATTAAAACTATTACTTGATCAAAATTCAAATTCCTGGCTCTGCAAGTTATTAGTTAAATGGCATGAATCAAGTCAATCTTTCAGAACCTAAGTATTCTCATTTAGAAAATGAAGGGTTCAAATAAATTATTTCTAAGGTCCCCTTTTATAATGCTGTAGGTGCAGTATTATTCCAAAATGCAGATTTTCTCATAAGGACCAACACATAATTAAGTAGGTTAGAAAAACATTTAAATTTTAAAAACCAAATAAACTACAAGAACTTTATTATCTGCTGCAAAGAGGGAATTACATTGTTATGAAGAAAAAAAATTTTGGAAGCAGCCACTTTTACAATCAGAACCATAAATGACAGTTAATGGGGAAGGAGAGATCAAAAAGTCATAAATGAAGGGAAAAAAAACAAGTGACAAGGAAGGTTTCCAATTTTATTTTAGAACATCTGTCAGGGGGTTTACTTGGAGTATGAATTCCCATTCATGATCCAAAACAAGCAGAGAGCATTTAGGGCCTATTCATGGTTTGCAGGATGTCTAAGGAATCTAGTCCTTGACTAGTTCACCTAAGCTTGCCTTGTTAAAAGCATCAATTCACACAGGGTTGTCTTTCTCCCTCAAGGCACCCCAAAAAGAGAAGGAAAATTAAGTTCTACTTATTTTAATCCCAATTCTTCTTTCTTGTATATACATTCCATTATGTTTTAGATGCCCATAATATGCTTGTGAAACAATTTATGTAATCAAGAAGATAAACATGCAAGTAAAGAATAGTAGTATCTCCTGGGAAGAGGAAGCTGGGAGGAATATCAAGCCAGAAGGGGGGAGGAAAAAAAAAAAAGCATTCTATGTGAAGTTGGGGCATAATCCATCCCCTGCCCCGAGTTACTGAGAAAACAAAATGGGGGAAAAAAAAATACAGAAACATGAATACATGTCTAGACAAACAGCAATGTGGTGAACCAGGCTGCCCCCTTCTAAAAGCCTGATAAGCACTTTTATTATGTATGTACATCTAGCACAAGGCTACCTACTTAATAAAAGGCTTTTCTGGTGATGCATTTTAGCCATGTTTTTTATGTGCTGTTTCTAAATACAAGCACACTATACAGAGTATCCTTAAAATCACAGTGTAGCTGAAGTTTAATAATAATTTTATAAAAGGCTTAATGCTAAGATTCTTGGAACATCCTGTGTTCTGTATTTTACTGTTCAATTTAGAGTATGAATGAGGCACACTGTGCATCCTCCAAACACTTAGACTTTTATAAAAACAAATGAAATTGGGAGGTCCCAAATATAATTCGCTTATACACCCAAATATAAAACAAGGAATAATGACAAGAAATGCTAAGTATACATCATACATTTATTACTGAACAACCCTCTCAACTCCAAAATAGGGCACAGGGATTAAAAATAAAAATTCATTGCACTACTTAGTAAAGCATTACTAGTAACTTTCATAAAAAATGTACAAATTTTGTTAAAAATTTATCAAGCCTTCAAATGATTTGGTTACAGGTATTTATAATACATTTAAAACTACATTAAATGATACAATAGAGTACAATGAGGAAAAGACTCAACAAATATGATTTTCAACAAAAAACTCAAGGTTTCATAATCATTAGCAAATTTGAAACAAATAGCAAAATGAGGTAACTGAATGTACCAAAAGAAAAATAAAAACCGTTTTCATGGCGGCCCAGAGATATCTCCATCAAAAATGTTTTCCTAAAATGAAACTGAGTTGGCAGATCCCATCCAAAGTTATTTACAAGAGGCCTAAATTTTAAGAGCTTTATCAAATCACAGTTAAGAGATTGTATAAAACCTAAATATACTTACACATTTCCCCCATTTTGCTTGAAAAACTTGCAGTAAGAAAATGAGATTTTGATATCTGGAGGCCTTCACTTCTCTTTTTCAAAAATAATCAAATAAAGTTGACAATTCATGCAACAACACAGCAGAGCTAAGATGGCAAAGCCAATCATTTTCATTTTTGGAAAGAAAGAGGGGAAAAGCAAAAAACAAATATTGTATTAGATTCTGGTACTGTGAATTACCACTGTAGGGTGTTGGAGTCAAATATATAAGTGTGCGTTAATTCAAAAGGCAGTAACAGCTGAACATGAAACCCTTTTCCTTCCCCTTTTGTCAGCCACAATAGGGGAGGTTCAATGTAGCTAGTCTGAGCTGGTTCAGAACACATGCATGTGTGCTTTAAATACACACTAACCACATGAAATAAATCTGCATACATTTCCAGGAGTCCCATGCAAATAATAATTTTTTAAAATTTCAGATTAGCTATAAGAGTGCAACAATTAAATTCAGTATTTTACCAAATTAGTCCTTCCTGCCCCCTAAACTGTCAACTGCTTCACAGAACTTGACTGGAAAAGGGACATTATGACAAGAATTCTAAAGTTCAAAGGGGGAAAAAAGTACTATATCTAAATATTAGTACAATGTGCCTTGTTAATTATGTATTTCTATCTAAATTAGAAAAAGTGCTTTATTTGCATGCTTCAATAAAGTGAATACTGAGTGTAGTCGTGTTATTGTTAGATCTGTACAGATAAAAAGATATTTTTGCAGCTATATAAAAGAGTCTATTATAAGATGTGTGGCATATGCAATTTTAAACATGATTTTCTTATTTTAAAAAAATAAAGGTTAACTATACATGATTTAATTGGTTTGTGGTTGGTTGTGTCAATTCCACTACCACATTTTGGGGGAGGGGTCTATAACAGTTTTAAAAATAGTATGCTGTATATTTTTTAATCATTATTTTGTTTTATTTCATTAGTGCTCTTAAGATCTGACAAATACGGGCAGATCAAAAAGTTTTACAATTCTATCTTCTTGTTTTAACTAGGTAGAAATGAACAGTGTCTGAAAAATGGGCAAAATTGTGCTTGTTTTACATTACTCAACTTCATGTTGCGATTAGTCTGTAGAGCCTTCAAAAGAGGGCAAAGCAGCATGGTGGTAGCAATAACACTGAAAAAAATAACTGATGCTAAAGCTGAATGGCATCCAAAGTTATGACACAAGGAACTTAAAAGTTGGGACAAAATTGCTAAGTGTGCTGCTCCGGTACTGCAATCAAAGTGACATGTTCATCCACAGTAAGAAGCAGAGGGACTCAAAAAATGTAACTTTTCAATCTAATTCAAACAGTGTAAAGCAATCTGAGATATAGTAAGTGAATCAGTTTATTAAAAACTGCAACTATAATATTATTCAGGTCAACTGAAGGGAGATTAACTCCTTTTTCACAGCATTATTTGTTCTAATCCAAGAACAGAATCCTCTTTTATACTGCTAACATCCTAGACACTGATTGTATTACACTTTACTCATTCATGCAAGGAAAAAAAAAATATACACCTCCAATCCCAGATCTGATGATAAAAAAAAAAAAAAAAAAGCAGGGGTTTCATCATGGAGTTCATCCATACAGCACAAATTAAAAGGGGTACGATTGGGGAATGGTATTCTCCAAAAAAGAACTAGCTAAGACTAGGTTCAGAATCAAAATTTTAGTCAAAATACTTTATAGGAAGAGAAATGTCATTTCTTCACAATTTTGCTTTAATTTAATTTTGCTTCTGTTATATATAACAAGGAATATGTGCTAGGAATCCAAATTTAAACCAGTTAACACAAATTTAGATTCTGGTGAAGGACAATGTCTAATTTTAGGAGTTGTGACTGCATGGGACTGGGGAAATCCTTAGCAACAAATAAATGAGGCATCTTCACAAGAATAAAAATCTAACCATAAAAAAAAAAATCACAGACACTTTATTTAACAAGCTGACTAGAAATGTTAAGGAGACAGGAACATAATCAACATTCAAATAACTGATTGAATATATTAATATTGCTAACTAATTATATGTAATATTGCACCCTTCTAATAGGAAACAACAAGCCTGACATTTTAAAATTCACTTTCATAAGAGAATCTAAAAATTAGGTCCTGGTACACTTTTTCTATAAGTGGCCGGAAGTGAGACCACCAAAAAAAAGGGAAAAGAAAGTATAACAGCCACCTGAAGAATAAAATGGTCTTTGTATCATTAATTATGTTGGGAGGGAATTGGGGGAGAGAATATTAAATGCTTATAATTGATGCACCCTTAGCATTCAGTGTGCACAGCAAACGAGGAAAGAAACCAGTGTACAGTACTAGTACTGCTTAAATAACACACAAGATTATACATTGCAGCATAATTAACACTACACACATTCTCAGTACATGCTGGTATACAGGATCTCACACATACATTATGCTACCACACCCTCACACAAATATTTCCACACTTGCACACATACATGGATATATTACCATTAGATTCATACATTTCATTCATTTCCACTCACAGTTTCTGAAGGCTCTATATAAGGTAGATTGCTATATTGTTTGGAGCTACCACTCTTTATAAAAGCACATGCTAAGATCACATCCGCAGTAATCTTGCAGCAACACTCGGAATGATCACACAAAAACCAGGGAATGTTAGTGCACACACAAAATTAAGCTAAAGAAAGTCTTTGGAGTTCCAATCACACTGTTAGTATAACAATCCCATAATTGTGACCACTAATTGTATGTAAGCTTTATAATTAATTAAATCACACAGTGCAAAGAAAGGTCCATTGACCTTTTTGGTAAGGGGAAGGCTGGAAGCCACACAGGTAAATTCAATGGAGAGTCCATATATACATGTGATGAGGAACACCCAAACTAAATTTGTGCTCTTAGACTGGTCATTCTGAATCACGATGCACTTCTGATGCGTCAGCTCGACAAATTGGGCAGGTACGATTTGCCTGTAAGATGAAGGCAAAAATAAGACTTGAGTTATGATTTAGAAAACATTTATTCAAAGAAAAACTTTCTTTCCATCATAACATTCATGGTTAAAATGAAGATAGTTAAAAAGATGCTTTGATTTTGTATCTTACTAAAAAAAAAAAGTTAATTCAGTTTGGGAAAATCAGTATAGTAAAAAAAAAATTCTTTAAACTAAAAAAATTGGGTTTTAAATCCTGACAAATACCAGCTGACAGCAGATAGGTCACTATGTACCTCTGTTTCCTCACTTAAGAAAAATAATACTAACCTGTAAAACAAAATATTAAAGTGAATTATTAGGTTGGGTTGGGGAAACTTTTGACATTTAGCTTCACTTTACCCATGGATGTGGTTAAGTATAATCTTTAGGTGGTAAGGAATAAAATCAATCTTTTAAAAAACATTAGATAAGGCAGTATTTGGTTTTTGATTAAAATGTCTTTTAGACCGACAGTTACTCAAATTGACTGACAAGGCAGGGTATAATGGAAAAAACTACCTTAATATCTAGGTTCTGCATATGACATGCTTACAAAGTGTTTTGTGTATATTATCTCAATAGGTCCTGTGTTTGAATCCTGATTTTGCTACTACTTATTATCCATACGACTCTGGGATAAGTCACTTCACCATTTTGGTACTGTTTCCTCAATTATAAAAAAAAAGATAACACTACATGATCTCTAAGGCACCTTCCTGCTCTAAACATGTAATTCTCTATTTTTTGAGGTTTCAACATAAAATTTCTAAAGCAAATTAATACCTTTCAACTTGGTCAACTCTCAGATTTTCACGGGTAAAATATTCAAGTAAAACAAAATACACTCAAATTTAAAAGAAGAAAAGTGGCAAATTGCTTCTTAATATAAAAATTTATGTCAATAAAATATTACAAGGGCAGAATAATATGAGTACTCACATACTTGAATTTTTCTTCTACTTTCTTTATTCTCATATAAGTGGCCACAACTGTCATATAATTTTTTTTAAATTTTACTTACTGAACAGAATCTTAAATAGCATAGCCTCTATTTCATAAAAAAAAAAAAAAAGTCATAAAACTCCAGCCTAAATAAGGACGCCTTTTATTTCTTCATGGCCTCTGATGTGTGTGATTGTAGCCTTTAAGAGAAAAACCTCATCTTTAGCTTAAACAAATTTAGGAATTGAATCAAAAGTAGATATACCTGGGGCAACTTTTTTTGTGAAATATGGCAAAGTGACATCTAGTGGCAATCTGGAAATTTTGTGTCGAACAATTTCTTTTTGGGCAAAGCAACTGATTATATTTTGATTATGTTATCTGTGCACCATTAGTTTCAACTTCCATTTCTGCATGGGTGAAGTTATGGGGGTGGAAGTGTATTTTCACATATTTCTACCTAATATAGCTGGTGTCATTCTGAAGTAATAACATTTGAAGCTGGTGACCTTGTTTTGGATCCATGAACTATACTAATTTATTCAGTAGGCATTTATTAAATGTTTCTAATTGTACAATGAGTATCATACTGCTTGACTTCTCAATAAGTGGGTGAGGGACTAGAGAAAATTTACAATTCAAAATAAAAATCTTTTTTCCTCTGGGGAGAAAAAAAATGTTTATGTGTAAAGCAGAGTCCTGGAGGAAGGGGGAAAGGTTGATGTAAAACAAAAATGAACATAGATGAAACTTTCAAACTAGTAAGGAAGACAATTTTAGTTACATGTAATTTGCAAGCACATGACTTATTTATCAGGTGATCTGAGGTTTAATGAAGAGATTATTTGGGGTAAATATCTTTGAAAAGAAAGGACCAGTCCTTAAAATGCCTGTTACTAAGTATGTTGACAAATCAAATAAGCTTAAATTTATTAGACACTTACCAGGTGTCAGGCAATATGTCAAGTCTTAGGAATATAAAGAAAAAGAAAATCAAAATAATCCCCCTGCCTACAAGGTTACATGGAGGGGGGGAGGGGGGAAGAAAGTCCACAAAATAATCCACAGGGCCAAATCCAGTTAGAATGCAATAAACTTTATTTTTAATGTAAAACCATTCTTAGCTTATGGGCATTCTTGGGCTAGGGCTATATGAATACAAATAAAGGAGGTCTCAGATTTAGCCCGGAGTTGTAGTTTACCAGACTAGTTCTAAGGAATAAACATCATAGGAGGTTTAGCCTCGGGGTATATAACTCTTCTAAGATTAGGAATTTAGGGGATGAATAAACTAATAAAGACTTCATAAGAAAAGATTTTATGTTGAAATAATCTTTTTTCCTAGACTCCTTATGCATCAATCATACCTAGAATTCCAAAAATGCTCATTCATTTAATGTTGATTAGAGGACTGCATTTTGCTGTTGCTGCTATTACATACATACACACACACACACCCATTCATAGATACATATATATGTAGTTTTCACTTTGCCATTGTTTTAAATACAGAAGCTTCTTTACTTTTCTTCAATTTGGACAGAGCTTACTTAGTTAATTTTGACTTTCCACCCATATATTTAACACTTTTTTAAAGTCAACTCAGTAGCAATTGAAACTAAGCAAATTTTATCAGCTTCAAATGACAATATCTAATTTTTTATTGAGAGGCAATGTGGATAGAGTTTGTCTTTGGTTGAATATCAAATGAGAACTTTTGTAAACTACCAAATGTCTAGTACATAGCAGGTACTGTATAAGTTCTTATTCGTTTTCTCTTTTACAAAGAAAAACTTCATTATTCTAACTTTGAGAGGAGTAAGTAGGCACTTAAAAAATGCTTGACTTTGTTTTCAGTCAAGCCAATGTAAGACAAAATTATATAAAAAGAAAAAATTCTCAGTATATTATACATTAGCTTGATAGCAACTTCCTCCAAGGAGGAAACTATTTCAATATTTCAACAAACTTATGTGAAGACAGAATATATTAGAATACCCCCTTTAACTCTGTGTGTGTGTGTGTATATGCACACTCATGTGTGCTTTTTAAAAGATCTGTGTTATAATGTGGAACCCTAAACTATATGGATGGATCCATGCATACATTATATCACCAAGAAAATAATAATCAGGTCAATGATTGACAGACTTGTGAATAAACAAAATTTCAACCCCTGAACTCTATTTTCTTGCTTCAATAATTCTGTATATTAAACTATAGCATACCAAAATGGAAAGGCATTTGAACATTCCTTTAGTTCACTTCCTTCGAGGAAGAAATATAAAACCATTTTAGGTGATTCTGTTTTATATGGAGTCACAATAATACCATTTGCTACATTTAAATTTATTCAATGATAAAATTATTGTGAACAGAGTAAAAGTCAAGCCTAGGTTATTTTATAAATTTATGTCTGATAATAGTAAGATGAAGAAAAAAGGATAGAAGGATGAGAAAGGAAGAAGAGAAGAACAAAATATGAGAATGTTTTTAACTCCTTATATATAATAAATGAAAGTCCTTTAAGGGCCACAGACAGCATGGCATAGCAGAAAAAGCAATAGACTGGGAATTAGAAGACATGAATTCTAGGCCTGGTGTCATTATTTTAACAAATACCTATAATGAGCAAAGAAAAAAGAAAAGAATATTTCTAACCTACAAAATCATATCCATGATAATTTGAGGAGGATGATAGGAATGAAAACAAAGGAATTAAGAAAAGCTACCTGTAGAGACAACACATTACTTGAGTCTGGAATTCTAACAGACATGTTTCACCTATATTAGGTTGTTTGTTGTCTTGAGAGGAGAAGGAGAGGGAAGAAGAAAGATTTTCCAAAGGTGAATGCTGAAAACTCTTTTTGCATGTAATTGGAAAAATAAAGTCACTCAACTCTCCTACATGTACTTTTTTAGGCATGTAGCAAAGTCACCAAAGTGGGAGAGATGTAGTACTAACTTTAAAGAGCTAGTAGGTCAGTCTCTTTAGTTCTCTAAAATGGAGATAACTGCACTTTTTTTCTTTATAGGATTTTTGTGAAGATTCTGGATTAAAGATTGTGAAAGCACTCTGAAGTCTGTATGATGCAATCCAAATGTATTAAATCCAAGGAGTCTTTTCCTGTACTCAAAAAGAAATTAAGAGAAATTCACTTAATTTGGCTTAAAAAGAAAATGCTTGTTCAATTGAAATTGAAATTGATTTACCCATTCTTCCAGGCCCTTGATACTTCCTGGATATAGAATTCTATTAGAGATTGATGATGACGAAGAAAGGTAGTACTGAATAGTGGATAAAGAACTGCCTGGGCTTTAGTCCTGTTTTCTGTACATAAGAATGTGATCCTCAACAAGTCACTAACTCTTCTCTACTACTGTCTAAAACTTAATGAAAAAAACAAAACAAAACAAAACAAAAAAACCAAAACCCACAAAATTTGCAGAGATATACTGGTAGAACGGATCAACTCACTGTGAATTCCTTTATGTTGATTAAATCAGATTCGGAAAAAAAAAACAAAAAACAGGTCACATTTGTATAGCACTTTAATAAGGTTTACAAAATGCTTCTCATCACACAATAAGGTAGAGAATACATCTCCAAGAAAACTAGTATAAATAGGGAGATAGTAAGACTGCAGCTAGTTGTCCTTAGTGAATTCAAGTCATGAGGCCCAGAAGAATCATGTTCTAAGGTATGATATTAGGATTCTTTAAAAGACTGGAAAATGGGAAATAAAAGAAGGGTAACATCATTACAATTCCCCCCCCCAAAAAAAGGCCAATACTAGATGTGCAACTAGGGCCAGTAAGCCTGATTCCAATTCCTGGAAAAATTCTAGAAAGTATTACTAAAGAGATGGTTAGAAAGCTTTTAGAAATGCTAAAATGGAGCAAAATAGAGAGAATATTGTTTCATCAAAAAACAGATCACAGTCTAACCTCTTTTTTTTTTTTTTTTTTTTTTTTTAAATAGGGTTTAGAAAACAAAACACTACTGTACAGGTTCTTTTCCACCAAGGTATCTCCCATTCATATATCAGAATCATTCAAAATTGCTTGCAAGCTATAAGCAATAGAAACAATCCCATTTCAATGATCCTCTGATCATAAACATCAGGTGAGATATAACAGAGATAAATGCCTGCTAAAAATAGCAAGCACTTCCACTGTGAAGAAGTGGGAAGTAGATCCAACTCAGTCAAGGTTGAACGGAGCTCATCTAGAGATGGTGAATTCTTTCAAATTGATGGCCTATTTGTAGATAACAATTAAATGTGCATCGAGACTCAAAACATTTCAGAGGATCTTAGGAAAGATCCATAATCACTCAAGAGTTTAATCTATTTCCGTTCACCAAGAAGACCAAGTACATGAAGGTCTACTGCACATTTTCATATGTATTTAGGTGGATGTATTATAAAGTATGCCTAACTATATCTAATACTGAACAAGAATAAAAGATGTTATCCAGGAATTACAAAAGATGAGAAAGAATGAGAGATTAAAAAGACAAAAGCCAGAGTGCTCCACTAGTACTTTTATGATGTTGGGAGAAAGTGAGAAATGCCCATAACACAATTAGTAGATCTTCTATGGTAAGTTTTTGGGAGGACATAGACAAATGGCAAAGGATGGACAGGCATGAATAGGTTATAATTTGAATTGTAAAGGGAATTCCCAAGTCAAAGAAATCAGATCATTTAAGTACTACATTAGTAAATCAGAAAATGCTATTTTAGGAAAGTAGTTGACAAAGTTTAATGTGCTTTTTCTAGATAAAATCAATATATCTCAAATGATGGTATAACTAGGTAGCTTTAGAAATGGCTGAAAACTAGTAGAATCTTTAATGGTTAAATGTCTAGACACAGTGAGGTCTTCAAGGGTGATGCTCTAGGGATTTATGCTTGTTAACAATGACTGGAACAAAGGCATAGATGATAGGCTCATTAGAACTGTACATAACCATCAGGGATAGCCAATTAGATGGATGACAATCAGATTTTAAAAGTATCTTAAGAGGTTAGAAGGCTGAGTCATACATATTAAGATGAAATATAATAAGGATAAATAAAAACATTATACTTAGGTTAAAAAAAACCCCAATAATTTCACAAGTATAAGGTAGAGAAGAGGTAGGTAGCTAGTCAGACAAACTGTAGTTTGGTTGATTTAAATGTACTGCAAATTCAACATGGCTCATTAGTGAGAAATGATAGTCCAAAAAGCTAATCAGATGCTATGTTGCATTAAGAGAGGTAAACAGGATTAAGGAAGTTACTGTTGCATATTGACCAGACTCACGAATTGTTGTATTCAGTTATGGAACAGCCTTAAAGTCTATATCATATAAAAACCAGTTTAAGAAAGCTGGGGATGTTGAGTTTAAAAGATATGCCTTGGGATGGGAAATGATACCCATTTCCCAGTATGTGAAGGGCTGATATATATTCTGGTTGGCCCTGGCTTTCCTGATACAGCTTTCAGAGACCAAATACCAGTCACATAGAATCTCAGACTTCATGGTTCCCAAAGATCACGGGAGCTACCCCACACCTGATGGTTTATAGATCAGATGAGTTTCCAGAGGAGAAAACAGGAAGGGTCATATCTACAGAAACTATAAAATCTCCCCCCTGTTAAATGTATAGTGACTTATGGGTGATATAAAACCTGAACTAGTCAAACGTACAACAACCTTTCAAAGAGATCCATGGACATGGGTAGAAATAGCAAACAATTAGATTTAGGAGTTAAGTAAGGAAAATACACCTAAAAATTAACTAGCCATCTAAAAGTAGAATGGGTTGTCTTTAGAGATACTAAGTTCACTATCACTGGAATTCTTCAAGTAGAGGCTGGGTGATCCAATTATCAGTTATGTCTGAGGGAATTCTTGTGTAAGCACAGGTTGGCAAATTATGACCTGCACCTGTTTGTATGAAATATAAAAACCATTCTTAGTTACAACAAAAGTTGTAACTAGTTAGTTATGGCCCTTCGGCTAGTTTGCTGACCCCTGAACTAGATAGCTTCTGGGGTTCCTTTCAACTCAAATTCTAGCACAGTAATTTAAGAAATACTTTTTTCAGTTACTCTTAACTGAACTTAAGTTACTCTTAACTTGTTTATATTTCTGGAATGAGCTTTTGTAATATTTTGGAATGTTCCTTACATGCCTCCTTTCAAAACATGTACCTTGCAACTCAATCATGATATTACCCACATAAAACAAACCTCAACATGAGAGCTTTGGGAAACCTGTTACATTTATAGTAAAAAGAAAACAAAAGCATATGTCAAAATTTATCCAATAGAAACTTCTACTTTACCTTAAGCCATTTGTCAACACACTTGGCATGGAACTCGTGGTTACAGGGTAAGACTCTAAGTAGCTGCCTTGATTCAAAATCACACATGCATACTACACACCTAAAGAGAAAATAAAACAATGGAATAATGCTATCCAAGTCAAATAGTATATTAGGGTGTTTTTTTTGTTGTTGTTGTTTGGACATTTTAGAAATTGCCATAAACCATATCAGAATCCTGTTACATGCTCCTAAATTACAAGTTTAAAGAATTAATTATTAATATACAATTATCCTGAAAACATGTAAAACTAAAGCAAACTTTTAAGAAGTGTTATAAAATTTATACTAAATATAGAGGTGTTTTTAAAGTTCAACAATTATAATAAAGATGTATTCTGGGCAAACAAAAAATTCCTACTTTAAAATCCCAAAGGTCCTTTTTCAGAAGATGACTGCAGTAAAGAATTATTAATCTCTTATACAATTCAGTTAACTTAGAAGCTATAGAATATGAAATTAATGAAAAAGAACATTTGGTTTCCTATGATCAATATAGGATCCAAATTCAGAAGATAAAAACGTGCTTAACACAGATTTAACCAACAATTAAACACTTACAAAGTCTGTTCTGACTGGTGGTTGTTAGGATTAAACCGGTAAGATGGAAGCTGTTCAATATCTGCTTTTGTTAATCCACGTGGCTTGGCCTCTCCCAGTCGTTCTGCCAAATTTAGTAATGCCTGTCAATGAAGGAGAAACAATTCATTTGAAAATTCTACTTATGATTTTGGTATTAGACACTTTTATGTCTTCTCTATGAAACATATTTGATTACCAGGACAATGTAATGGTAGTTGGATGACAGGAAGAATCTTCTAGATACTTGATTTAAATTATATGGTTCCCTAAAGTACAGTCAAAATTCATTTCATTCCTACCACCATTCATCTGTGTAATTAACTTGATTGCCTTTAAAAAAAAAAAAAAAGAAGAAGAAGAAGAAGAAGAAGAAGAAGGAATTAAGGTTAAGTGACTTGCCCAGTGTCCCATAGCTAGTAAGTGTCTGAGGCTTGCCTTGAAAACTGATCCTCCTAATTCCAGGGCTAGTGTTCTATCCACTGCACTTTGTCCTACTTATTACTCAAATGCTTCCAAAGGAGGGTTCCATACACAGTGGTTTAAGTAGACAGACAAAAAAGGTAAAAGGTGGTTCTGTAGGCTATCATTAAAAAATTATGGGAGGGATAGAAGTTTTAGGGATTAGGAACATTGGAAAATGACTGCCAAGTAAACAGGAAAAAGCATTATTATTAATACTTTTTGAAAATTCCAAAACTGAATTCTCTTCCTTTCCCTTTCTTATTTGCACAACTCACCATGCACTGGCGTTGATGATGCTAGGATAGGGCAAATGAAGAAAAGATGAACAAGAACACACTGACTCAAAGATGGTTCCATTTTCCAAATCTTAACAACTACAGTCCTTGGTGAGTACTTAAAAATTAACCACTATGATGCGATAAAGAATGATCAATAAATGATTATAAAACTCTTTCCTTGGAAAAGGGAAATATATAAAGGGAAAAAACACCCTAATATTTTATATTTGCTTCCTAGATAACTCTTTTAAGAGATTCAGGGGTACTGAAAAAATACTCAAAATAATGAAATTTGAAAATTCTGACTTCTGTGGCTCACTGGAGCTCAATTAAGTCCTCAGAGAATTAAGAGCAGCTGAAAGAACAGATCAAACCTACCTACATCCACTTCAAATTACAGAATCCTAGAGAATCTGTCCCTCTTTACCTTTCATACCAGTAAAGGGGAGCAGGTACTATTTCCTAATCTCATTTAAAAAAAGCATTAAAAATAATGTTTTTAAATTGCTAATTAATAAAGAACATAAGTATCAAGGGATTTAGAAATCCAAGTAGAAATATCAATGGATGGGTCAGAAGAACAAAAGGGAAAAACACAAGAACACAACAATCAGGAAAACTACAAAACAACACCCAAGATCTGGTCATACCCATGGAAGCTGCAAATAGCAATGAAATCAAAGAAAAAGAAAAATCAATAGATAACAAAAATAAAATTGAAGTAAAAAAACCTAGAAAAGCAATAGAACTGACAAAACAATTAATGGACATGTTTAACCAAAACAACAGATTTGGAAGAAACAATAGAAAGTACAAACATTAATTAGAATGCCAGAAGATAATGGGGGGGGGGGGGGGAAAGCTACACCCTGAATGTAAGGTATTAGAAATATTTTTTCAGGGCACTCTAGTCAGGCAATACGCTACAAATAAGGAGCAAAAATGCATATGGCACAAGCAAGGAGAATCATAACTTGAATTCTTCAAAAGAAATAATCTTAGAACTCAGGGAAAAAAAACACCTCTCACATTATTATTTTTTTTTAAAAACTAAAGTAACATCAGTTCGCAAAAACAACTGTTACTCTGTTGTTACTCTGTTACTCTGAATGACCAGGGAGTTGCTGTATTACAACTTCTCTAATGAACTGAACAACCTCAGGTTGGAAGGAAGTAAGTGAAGTAGCTGTTGAATCATTTAATTAAGCAGCATTTTAAAACATGCTCACTACAGACATGACTGGCTATTTCCAAAGAATGTGCTGCATGCATTTATGTAACAATTTAAACTTCTGAAAAGCAAAATAGTAAATATATTTGAAATTACATATATCACCATTGTCGGTCGAACTGTGAACTGATCCAACCATTCTGGAGAACAATTTGGAACTGTGCTCAAAAAGTTATCAAACTCTGCATACCCTTTGACCCAGCAGTGTTTCTACTGGGCCTATATCCCAAAGAAATCTTAAAGGAGGGAAAGGGACCCACATGTGCAAGAATGTTTGTGGCAGCTCTTTTTGTAGTGGCAAGAAACTGGAAACTGAATGGATGCCCATCAATTGGAGAATGGCTGAATAAATTATGGTATATGAATACTATGGAATATTATTGCTCTGTAAGAAACGACCAGCAGGACGATTTCAGAGAGGCCTGGAGAGACTTGCATGAACTGATGCTGAGTGAAATGAGCAGAACCAGGAGATTATACACAGTGTATGGAATAAAAATGCAACTCACGACTCAAAATCATTACTCAGATCTCTCAAAGTGAAGATAAGAAGTTTAGTAGAAACTTGCGAAATTCTGGACGATCATTCTCCCGGGGAAAGGGAGGGGGAGAGAGAAAGAGGGCAAGCCAGGGAACAGAATGAGGCCACTGTTTCTAGTTTGAACAGATCTTCTATAGAGAGCCACAGGTACCCAGGACCAGTCAGATCTCCAGAACAAGGTATTTCTGGCTCACTTATCAGAGATATTTACCAGACCTCTTGCAAATAGGATTTGCAGTTTGCCTTTAATATTCTAAAAAGCCACACTTAATCCCTTCCTGCAGTGTTCTAGTTAGTGATTCCCAATGAAAAACCACACCAGTCTCTCAGTCATTACTCTGAGAAGTTCTCAGTTTCCCATTTCATTCAACAGCAACAAGACTACATGATGATCAATTCTGATGGACATGGTTCTCTTCAACAATGAGGTGATTCAAACCAGTTCCTACTGTTCAGCAAGATAGTCATATACATCCGAGAGAGAGGCCTGTCAGAAACTGAGTGTGGACTACAACATAGCATTTTAACGCTTTCTGTGAATGTTTGCTTGCATTTTGTTTTCCTTCTTAGGTTGTTTTTTTTTCTCTTTCTAGATCTGATTTTTCTTGTGCAGCAAGATAACTGTATAGATTGGTATATACATATTGGATTTGTCATATATTTTAACATATTTAACTAGACTATTTATTAGACTATTATTATAAGACTATTTGCCATCTAGGGGAGGGAGTGGGGGGAAGGAGGGAAATTTGGAACAGAAAATTTTAAAAAGGTCAATGTAGAAAAATCACTCATGTTTTGTAAATAAAAAGCTTTTATAAACAAAAAAAAAAAAAGTATCACATGTATCACAATGTGTTTTTACATTATGGATTATACCTGAATACCAAAAATGTACTATGTAAAGCAGAATCCAGAGTTCCTGTTAAAGAGACCATATGATTTAGGACATAGATTGCTGGTTTGGCTACTTATTAGCTGTATACCCCTGGATAAGTGACTTGGCCTCTCTGAGCCTCAGGTTTTCTTTTTTGGTTTTTTTTTTTTTTTTTTTTTTTTTTTTTGTGAAACGGGAATAACAGAATCAACCTTTACAGGTTGAGGATCAGATAAAATATAATTAAGTGCTTTGAAAACCTTAAAAGCACTGTATAAATGTTGTCTATTATTGTAAGAATAAACATATCCTTTCTCTTCTTTTTCAAAGAACATTTGGAATATATTGGTTTATTACTATTTCCAAAGTTGATTTTTAAAATATTTACTAACCTCATAATTTTCTACTTCTCCATCTTCTACATCCAATTCAAAGCTGAAGGCTGGACCTATTGCAGGTGGCACTGGAAGCATTGATCTACAAGAAAGGTAATGAACATTTATTTAACAGGTTTTAAAGCTCAATGAATAGTGGGAATGGAGAATTAAAGGGGACTTTTTGCTGCATTTGACAAAGGTTGAAGTTCATAAAGGTCTGCATTCCAGAAAAGGTCGACCATAAATGGCCAATTAAATAGAGAATAATGGCTTATGATGAGGGAATAGCTTTGGCAAAGAACCAAGGAAAGAAATCTTAAGTGGAAAAAAGAATGTGAGATGATGTATGGTAAAAGTGAATAATAAAATAGATAGAATTATCCTTGAAGGATATTCCCAGAACATTTGATGTGACGGGTATCAGAGTAGTAGGGAAAAGGGACAAAATAACACAAAATTATTTTAGTGATAGTGAATAAAATAAGGGAGGTGAAACGTGGTGGCCAGAAAGATCTGGTAGTTTAGGTTTTATATCTCAAGTAATTCTGATCAAATAACTTTATCAAAAGCTTAATAGCCATTTCACTTGTCTTAATTTGTCAGTAAGATTTTCGCATGAGACAAAATATCTATTTGTACAGACATGTAATTCCAATGTTCAGGTCCCTTTTAATGACAGATCTAAGTATTTATAGGAGATATTCTATTTCAAATTCTTTTGTCATTTTAAATTTTCTTTGGGTTAGATATTTATCTCATACATAATACTGGTTTGGAAAGAAAAAAAATGTACCACATAAATAAATAGCTCTAACTATTACAGAGAAAAATAAATATGAAGAGCTTTGAAGAGCTGGATGTTTTAAAAACCAATTAGTCTTCTAGCTCTAAAATGTTGATTTTGAGATGAGTTAAGTAATTTTATTAATTCTCTAAAACTGAGAATTTTAAAAATGCTTACACATATATTGTCAAGGAAAGTCACTTTCATTAAACTAACAAGTTAGTTGGTTTTTAAAAAGTTTCAAAGTAGAATGGCTCTTTCAGTGACAAAGCATGTATTGAGACAAAACATCAAATTGATGGAAAGTTGAAAGATACATTGGGAATTTAAGAATCCTTTAGGAAGTATTTTTCAAAGTCTCAGAGACTGAGGCTACTTTTCTTCCTCTTAAAAGAGGCAGGAACAACAGAGTAACCAGAAGCAGTAGTATAGATAATACTAGTTTTAACAAAAACAAAACATCTCATTTTGAATCTTCCATTGTCTCTTATCTTGTTTGACATCTGCTAGTTTATACATTTATTTCTCTGGTACACATTTAGTCGTCAGAGAAGAATATAAATTCTTTCTGGATAGAAAGTATTCATTTTTTGTTTTCAGCCCCTTGTACCTAAGTACTTGAAAAATGTATTTGAAATTGAATTATCCTTACATCTTTATATATGTTTTTGTTTTAAACTTCTTGAAAATAAAAACACACCTTGATATTTTTTGGTATATACAGTTTTACAGACATTATATATGCTTATGTAGAACAATTATATAAAAGCAATAAATGTTTAATAACTAGGGAAAAACATTAAAATAGCTAAGGTATAACTTACAGTACATATGGTAGGAGGCTGGGATGATAAGGGGGAGGTGGTATTGGCTGTTGGGATCGGTATCTACTACGTCCTGTAAGTCTTCGAGGCATAAAAGGAGGATAAGGCTATAGGGGAAAAAATGCAAAATTGTGTTATTTGTCTATGCACTTGACAAATCTATCACCTTTATTCGATATTTATTTAGAAAATATAAAAACTTTTAAAAGTCTTCTTGGGGGAAAAACAAACATTTGATTTTATTGCTATAGGAAACTTATAGAGGAAATGCCCCCTACACCAAGGAAAATATGCTAAGAATTGCCTGGAGGCACTGAGATTTTAAATAACTTGCCCAGGATTACACAGACAGTATACATCAGAGGTGACACTGAAATTTAGGTTGTCCTGGGGCTATTCTCCAAGGATGGTCTATTCAAATCAGGCATTGATTGGTATGCTTTTTGAAAGCTAAAGATTATCTCTCAAGGAAATTTTTTGCATATCAAATACAGTTTTTTCCACTGACTTTTATCCTGGCCTTTGGAAAAACAATGTACTTAATATGTAACAAATCTGCACCTTTGGAAAAAGAAATTTAATGAGGATAAGAGTTAAGTCTTACCCTTGGGTTCAACTCACCTTCACAAATACAAGGATGAACAGGCTAGAGAGCAATTCAACTTTAAAAGACAGCAAACTTCATACAAGGCAATGATGTATGAGGGCAAAGTAATTTTCTGTCATGATCAAAGGGTTCAGACTAAGAATTTCATAAAAATGCTACTGTAACCAGTTCATACCTGGATTACCGTTTTCCAGTCCAGGCACTACAGTTTAAGGAGGACACTGAAAAACTAGAAAGCATTCAGTAAAGAATTTTAAGATCATACCATAGAAGGATCATTTTAATGATTTTAACAATACCTATAGCTCACATATAAGATTTACTAAGAGCATTACGTGCAGCATTATTATTATCTAATCCTCACAATGGTACCTAGGTTCAGAGAATTATTATGCTCATTTTAATAGAGGAGGAAAATGAGGCTCCAAAAAAATAAGTGACTTCCCAAGGTCCCAAAACTAGTATGGGTCTGAAGTATGGTTTGAACATAGGATTTCCTAAAATGGAATTAGGGATATGTTTAGCCTGGAGTTTGAAGACTTTGAAAGACAAATATGTAGAAGAGTTTAAAAAAGCAAAACAAAAACCAAACTATTTTCATTGGCTTCCCAGGGAAGAATGAGAAGAATCCAAATTGCAAGTAAGAGGATTTAAATTTTATGTGTGGATAAACTTCCTAACAATTAGAGCTATCCCAAAAGTGGAAAGCGATGTCTCAGGAGGAAGTGGGCCCCGTACAAAATCACATTTCTCTTAAAATACTAACATTTAAGCTAAGTGATGAAATCTTAATTAAAGTGATGAGTGTTATTTTAACATTCAAGAAGACTAAAAGAACAGTGCCACCATTAATGAATAAAGTCAAAAACACCAACTAGTCTACGGGGAAGTTCAGTTTTAGACATGCTGAGTCAGAGAAATTCATGTTGTGCATCTAGGCAGAGATATGCAGCAAGAGATTTATGATTGTAGGACTGAAATATCAGCAAGAGGCAAGACTAACATGGATATGCGAAGTTCTGGAGAGAGTGCTTACTTGTATATCTATGTTCAGGAAGGTGAAAAAGGACGTAATTTAAAAGTGTTTGCCTTAGCAAAATATTCCCAATTTGGTCCTGGAAATACCTATGAAGCAGTGAAGGATATCACTTCTATTCTACATCCCCATTTTCCTTCTTTCCCTTTTTTGTTTTAAGAAAAGAAAAAGATGTCTTTAAAATACATTATGAATCCTCCCTCACAACAAAGGAAAACAATTAAGCAAAGTCAACTGACACAGCACTTTTATCTGACACCACATTCTTATACCTTTTCATAGAACAATAGACTTGGAGGTAGAAGAGACCTTAGGGGTCACCTGGTCCAACTCCAAGATCATTTTTGTGAAAGTAAGAAATGGTATACTCAATTGTGACTGAAAGGTATAGGAACATCCCTTGAAAGTCCTGATTTGCTGACTAAAAAGATTAGGGTATACCTGGTTAACAAGAAAGACCTGTGTACAACATTAAAGCCAAGAACAACAACAAAAAAGGCCATATTGAATTTTAATTGCAACAAATTCCTGACAAATAATTTGTTTTTGTGAAATTTCTTTGTTTTTAAAAAAACATTGTTACACTCCTTTGATTTTACTGATTTTGTATTTTAGTTTTAAATGCAGTTGATCAATTATTTACTTGAAATTAAACTTGAAAAAAAAATAATGGATTTTAAAGTAGGTATTTCTAACACATTATAAATTATTCCCTCTGTATATCTATTTTGTTCATTTTCAAGCCAAACTCTAAGGATTAGAGAATAAAAAAACTTTATGTACAAAATTTAATGTTATATTCAGAAAATTTTCCTTGAAAAAAATTTTAAATTTTAAATCCAGTTATCACTATTTAAACATGTTAGGTAGCAGAATTAAAAAAAAAATCATCTAGAAATAAAATTATGCCTTAAATAAGCTATGTTCAACTTTAGATTAAATTGTGAAAATTATTTCAAGAAAATATATTGCAATGAAAAATATACAGTGATAAGATCACTAAAAAAAAAAATTACTACAATTACTAAAAGTAGTGTGAATAAAAAATGAAACTTACTACTCCAAAAGACATCTCCTGGTGCAAAGGATCATGTGTTAAGAACTGGAGAGGGGCTGATGGAGGCAATGTTGGAGGATGGGCAGATGCAGGATAAGTAAAGCCTCCTACAGGAAGGTGTTCTCCCAAGAGTTCGACTTCATTTTCTATCCTTTGTAATGGCTGATCAAAATACACACACACAAAGCAAACTTTATTTCTACATTCAAACTGGATCACTTTCAGTTTATGATGTGAAACAAATCTTTGCTCAACAGTTTTGCTATGTAAGACTATAAATCTTCTGCTAACACCATTCTGAAACACCAAGTGAGACTATAGAGCACATGAATACTGCTATAGACATATTAACTTGAAAAATAAAATACATAGTAAAAGGTATTAAACATTTCCACTATTCATGACCTCAAAGGATAAATTACTTTTACTACTTGAATCCTTTTTCCCCCCACACAAAGGAAAAAGGACATAATTTAAATACATTGCTCAAATCTGCTTCTATTTAACAGTCCTTTGACATACTCATGATTTTCAGCCATCTAAAACATGTAAAATGCAGTACAACAATTAGTGTAATATATAAATTCGATTTTTTAAACTAAGAACCAGGACAAAATATGCGTGTCTATCACACAGAAACATCAACTACTGACATTGTGATTTTATAAAAACTGAAAATCAAAGTATTTTTATTGTAATTGGTTCCCATTTTCAGTTATTTCCATATCTTTTATAAAAAATGTATTGGTCTAGCTTTTCAGGCACCTTTCCTTAACTCCAGTAAGTCTTCATTTGAAGAAAAAAATAAGAAATAACATATATATATATATATTTTTTTAGTTGAGCTTTCTATAAAATGAAATTCCACAAATTAAGGGCCATTTCCACTTTTATATATATTAGTTCCTTTTTTAAAAATGAAGATAAATTAAAAACTTGCTAGAAAGAAAGTTCTGGGGCAGCTAGGTGGCGCAGTGGTTAGAGTACCAGCCTTGAAGTCAGGAAGACCTGAGTTCAAATCTGGTCTCAGACACTTCCTAGCTGTGTGACCCTGGGCAAAGTCACTTAACCCCAACTGCCTCAGCAAAAAGAAAAAAAAAAAAAAAAAAAAAAAAAGTTCTAACAGTTTTAAGTTATGCTGTAATTATTCTATAATGCACTACCATGAATATTCAAGGTAATTGCTGCCTTGCTCCATGTTTCCAGCACTCATCTGCTATTGTGCCTACATTCATGATCTTTTCTATTCTGCTGCAGAAGGACAGTTAATGGTCACAATACTATTGCTCATATGGAATATGCTGAGGCCCATGACATTATCTTCTAACCCCACTGTTTAGAATCCTATCTGCCCGTTTTTCCCTTGCTTCACCTAACTTCTTGGTTGCTGATTACGTACAGTTTACTTAGAAACTGCTACCTGTTTTTCCCCCCCCAGCTATCAATTCTGGGGTTCACATTCTAATCACTTCCTCCTGAATACATGGAATTCTTGCATCCCTGAATTCACATATACCACAAGGGACTGATCACCAAGCCATAGCCCCATGCTTATCCACAATCTACCAAAACAGCCAGCCTAACAAATTTTAATTCAGTCCCTGCCATAGGGCTGCCCATGATAAATGGTAAATGCCAACATAATTAATGGCTAAAACAAAGTTTTTGGACTATCTGTGGATTTATATTATAATTGAATCTATTCCTCGTGTCCCTAAAAAAGGGAAGACTTGGTTGTTATACACACATAAGAGGTGGATAGGACAAATATTATTGCTTTTTAAACAATCAATCAAAAGCATTTAGTAAGTATTTACTATATTTCAGGAACTGTACTCAGTTGTACTAATGCTGGGAATAAACAGAAAAGGCAAAAATGAGTTCCTGTCCTCAAAAAGCTTATGCTCTAATGGAGGAAACAACATGTAAATATATATAGGAATATACAAAATACATAATGAGTGGATGAAAGTTAAGTAGTACTTTGGATTGGGGAAAGTAGAGAAGGTAGTAGAAAAAGCCTTTTAGTCAGTATCATTTGTGTCAAGTCTTGAAAGAAGCCAGGGATTCTAAGAGGTGGAGAGAAGAAGGAAGTGTATTCCAAGCATGGGGGAACTAAATGTAAAGGCAGAGAGAAATGATGTGACATCACGGTTGGTGAATATCTAGAATAAGCCAACACTGACAAATAGTACATTATGTGAAAAACAATTGCATGTAAAGAAACTGGAAAGGTAAAAAGGGGCCAAGTTATAAAAGTTTTCAACTATACATCCTAGAGGTAATAAGAAACCATTAGAGTTGGGAGGGAGGGGAAAGAAGAGAGAAAGTAATATGTTCAGATTTGGACTTCAGAAAAATTATTGACATTTGTGTGGAAGATGGATTGGATTGGAGTGGAGAGGTTTGAGGCAGGGAAATCAACTGGGAGTCTGGGAGAGAGGTGAGAAAGATCTGAATTAGGCTGGTGACTAAGTGGAGAGAAGAACATGGAGAAAAATGTCATTTAGTAACAAACCTTATATATGATGAGGGAGATTGAAGAGTCAAGAATGTGAGTGCCCTTGATGTTAACAGTGAGTTTGGAAGAGGGATGGGTTTGAAGAGTTCTGATCTGGACACAATGAATTTGAGGTACTGATAGGACATCTAGTATTCAATGTCTAATATGTGGTTGGTGATCTGGGATTAAAATTCAGGATAGTGACTAGGGCTAAATAAAGAGATCTAGAAATCATCTCCATAATGATTTTAACTAAATCTATGGGAGCAAATGATATCACAAACAGAAAGAGGATAGAGAAAAGATGGCTCAGAACAGCACCTCGTGTAACATCCAGTTATTGAACATGACAGATGAAAAAGTCAGCAAAGGAACTTGAAGAAGAAGGTAGGAGATAAACCTACAGAGAATACTGACATGAAAAGCAAAAGAAAGAGTATCCAGAAGGAGAGAGTGATCAGCAGAGTCAAATGCTGAAAAATTAAGGACAAATATTAGGAAAACAGCATTTAGGAGTGGCAATTTAGAGATCAATAGTAACTCTGGAGATGCACAGTTTCGATTAAGTCATGAGAAGAAAGAGGATGTAGAGGCACAAAATGTATTTTTTTTTAATTAAAAATTTTCATTTGCAAAACATGTGTGGGTAATTCTTCAACATGGACCCTTACAAAGCTTTCTGTTACAAATTTCCCCCCCCCAGTCCCCACCCCTCCCCTAGATGGCAGGAAATCCACTACATGACAAAATGTATTTATTTAAAAAAATTTTTAAAAAATTTAAAAGGGGGGGCTTTTCCCTCCAAGGAGCTGACCCAAGAAAGAAAGGAGAGATATATAAGATCTAGCAAGGACTTTTTAGAGATGGGGAAGACTTAGAAGTGTTTGTACACAGAAGAAACTGAATGTTATTGAGAAGTAATGAAAGTCAGATTAACTGGATGAAGACAATAGGACCAAAGGGAAGTTGAAAGAAAAGAGTGTTAAAGGTGACTTTAGGTCACAAGTACTAAATGACTCAAACCTGGACCTTTAGGGAAGCTGGAAATATTAAAAGAAAAAAAAAGTCAATATTCAAAGAGATTCCATACACTCCATTCAATTTAAGGCTTATTGCTATCTTAAAGCAAATTAATTTCTATCCCCAAACTCCAAGAGGATTTTTATTTTAATTACTTTTACTACTGGGACTGCAATAGGAAAAAAATTATAGTACATTATTAATACATGAAGCAGGAATTCCCAATTAATTTCAAGTGAATCTGCATTAACTCATACCAAACTTTTATTTGTAGAATATAGGTTCTTTTTTTCTGTATCACAATAAATTATCAAGTGCATGCACAGTTATTCTACTAAATGACAATGAGCAAATCTAAACTTAAATTTTCAGCAAATTTATAGGAAAAAGAATAAAAGGATATACATACCGATCGTGATTGCTGTGTTTGGAAGGGGACAAACTGGCCAGGTGGTGGCAAATGAGGAGGATGATGTGGAGAAAGGTGAGGTGGATGTAAAAGAAATGGATCACTAGATATAAGAGGTGGGAATGCAGCATATGGTACTGGTAAGTGCTGAACTGAACATGCCTGAAGCATCTGTAAGAGAAAAGACATTAATTTATTTTTTGTTCCTAATAAAGGAATAAGTATGATTTATTTGAAAGAATACCCCCCCAACAAAATGTCAGAGAAAATGGGTAAGCTACCAAAATTTTTGCAATAGGTAAAATTAATAATGTAATAAAACAAATGAGAAAAATCCAGACCCTGCCATTAATTAACTAAATTCCAATGTCTAAAGCCGATATCATTCATGCTCATCACTGGCCCTCTTAGTTCAGCATCATCT
This sequence comes from Myrmecobius fasciatus, assembly GCA_023553655.1. Lineage (NCBI taxonomy): Eukaryota > Metazoa > Chordata > Mammalia > Dasyuromorphia > Myrmecobiidae > Myrmecobius > Myrmecobius fasciatus. Next base: position 41,652 of record JAJPUD010002365.1, read on the forward strand.
TTCTAGTCATTTACCAATGACTTTCCCTTTTCCCCAATTATTTTCATCTTCATCAGCCTTTTGTCAAATCTCTCATTCTACTGTATGATTTACACGATTCTTCAGGACTTTTAGACTGGGAAGGTTACTTTCCTGCCATCTGTCAGAGGGGGTATAGTTATAAAGCTTTCACTGAAGGAAAAGAGGGAGAAGAAAGGACATAATGGCACCTACCCAGAAGGGATCAAATGAGGTGGAACAGTTATGGAAAGAAGGAAGGGATAAGACTGGATTAATAGTACTTATAGAGGAGGAGGGGAGTAGAAAAGAGCAGACAGGAACAGACACTCCTAAATAAAGGAAAGGAAAGAAAAGTAAGGGGTACTTGGGGCAGAGGACTGGCCTCATCTCAGCTGTCTTCTTTGTTCTTCTCTCCTAAAAGGTCCCACATGATTTCCCTTCATTGCAGTAAACATTTATTAAGCACTTACTAAGCATGAAATACTTTGCTGCCTGCCAGGAACACAAAGATAAAACTAAATTAAACAAAACGGTACAGGGAGCCCAACTTCATTTTCTGGGGGCAGAGAGTAGGATATGCAACATGTAAACAAATAAGTAAATAAAATACAGTTTGAGAATAACACAACAACTGGGGTGTGGGGGAGAGGGAGTTTTCAAGTAGGAAATGATACAAAATAACAGCATCTTTAGCTTCTTTACTAAGATTCAAAGAGAAAAGAAGTGAGAAAGGATGATATTCCAGCAGGGCCTGCAATCAAGAGATGGAACAATAAGGCGGCAGGTTTAGCCAGAATGTAGAATGTTTCGAGAGGAGAAAAGTGAAATCAACTGGAAAATGAAGGGTGGAGACAGAATATAGAGAAATTAGAATTTTTTTCCCCCAGATTTTAACTGGGATTTACTGAAATTTCTTAAGCTAATAAATTCCATAGTTAAGACTTGTACTTTGATAGCTGAGTCAAGGAAGGAACCACAACAACTTGAAGACTAACTAAAGGACCAAGGTTAATCTCCAAAGGCAACAGAGAAAGCATTAACAAAATCATTTTTATTTTTTCTATCTCCAGTGCTTGGTATATAGTAATTGCTTCCTAAATGTTTTTCCATTCCATGATATTGTCTTATCCTTACACTAAGGCATGTTACTGATAAGATGTTACAAGAAGCCAGATGAATACTTACAGGAGGAGGCACACTACAGACGGGGAGGTGCTGCCCACTGAAAACCACAGAGCATCCTGGAACCTGCTGTGTATTGCAAGCAGGGATGTGCTGGCCAGTGCAAAGTGGAATCCCATGTGGAGCAACTGTTGTTACAGTATAAGAAACCGGGACTGTGCCTTGATGGAGCTAGAATGAAGAGATGAATGTGATGTTAATGGGCACTAGCAACAAATGATAAATATTAACATTAGGTAAGTGTCTACTGAAAAGGACAATGGTTTTGGTCTTAGGAGATATGATTTCATATCCCAAATCTTAAGTGATCCTTAGTTATAAGACCTTTGAGAAGTTCCCTTCAGTTTCCACATTGAAAGAAGACCTATCTTCTTATACTATCTCATAACTTTTATACTGTATGATGTATAATTTAATGATTCTATGGAGAATTTTTTTTTTAAATTTTTATTTTATTTGCATAACATATGTGTGGGTAATTCTTCAACAATAACCCTTACATAGCTTTCCGTTACAAATTTTTCCCCCCAACTCCCCACCCCTCCCCTAGATGGCAGGATATCCACTACATGTTAATTATGTTAAAATATTGGCAAATCGAATATATGTATACATATTTCCAAACTTATCATTGGTGTGCAAGAAAAATCTTATCTACACAAACGATATATCAGATAAAGGAAACACAATGTAAGCAAACATCAATCAAGGAGTATGAGAATGTTATGTTGTGCTCCACATTTCGCATCCCTCTCTCTGGGTGTATATGGCTTTCTTCAGTGAACAATTGGAACTGGTTTGAAACATTTCATTGTTGAAGAGAGCCATGTCCATCAGAATTGATCGTCATATAGTACTGTTGTTGCTGTGTATAATGATCTCCTGGTTCTGCTCATTTCACTTAGCATCAGTTCATGTAAGTCTCTCCAGGCCTCTCTGAAATCATCTTGCTGGTCATTTCTTACAGAACAATAATATTCCATAACATTCATATACTATGGAGAATTTTTTAATGGATTTAAGAAAACAACTTCTCTATTTGTAATACATAAAATCGGGCTCCTTCTGCAAAGGAAAACATTTATTTTATCACAAATATGATAAAAGTTAATTTTGAGGGATTGGGGCAGATTTGTTGGAAAGCTGACTGGGGCTCTAAGAAACACTAAATGATAGGCCAATGTCACACAATTAATATTTAAGAGGTAGGACCTGAACTCAGGCTTTTTTGATTTTAAGGGATAGAAAAGGGCTAAGATAGTCCTATATCCATAGGTTATATTACCTGAAAGGAAAGAAGGAATGTGAATGGTAAAAAAGAATGTCCCATAGAGACTTGAATGTCAAGCTGCAAACTATTATCTGAATACTTTGATCAAAACCTTGACAATAGCTTTCTAAAGTTCTACCATTCTACCTAAAAGTTCCTATTCTAACAGATGCCTCTGAGATAAAATGAAGTCATAACAATTCCATTGGGCCTTTTCTGATATTTGTAGGGGCTCAGGAAACCTGAATCTATCATCCTATTCTCCTTTAATAAAATGAAAATATTCATTTAAAATGTTTTTTCCCCACAACTCAAGACACTGATTTTTGGAATTTTGTTGAGAACTCAAGGTATCCTGCATATGCAAATTAAAATGCCCCCCCCCCTTTGATGATTAAGAAACTTGCCAAAAGGAAAAAACCTCAATGAATGACAGTATCTACTTAACAGAAGCATTTCTGTACAATACCTGGTCATGTATGTCAACCATCACTGCATTCTGCTGAGGTGGGTGAGCAGCAGGATGTAACATACGTGGAGATACATTCGGAGGATGGAAGGCTCGAGGCTCCTCTATTGCTTGCTGCTGTCCATATGAAAGATGGTGATAGTTTTCATCTTGACTAATAGAATTATGCCGAGAAAGACGATCCCTCCTTCCTCTCTGACGCCTAACAGGAGGACTGAAACACATTACATGTGAAGAAGAGACAAATTAATTTGGGCTGCCAACAGGATCCTGGGTACTCTCCTTTCATTACTGGTTACTACGTGAGGGTTTGGGAGAACGAATCTGAATTATAAGAGAGCATCCAATACTAAGGAATATTCTTAAAGACCTTTTTTTACACCTTGTGCTTTCAGAGCAGGGGCTCAATTCTTGTGTCATGAACCCACTGGCAAAGCTAATGATACCTATGAGCTTCTCAGAATAATGTTTTGTTTGTTTTTTTAATATAGATTTTTATTATTTTTATTTTTTTTTATTAAAACTTTTTATTTGCAAAACATATGCATGGGTGATTTTTCAACACTGGCCCTTGCAAAGCTTTCTGTTACAAATTTTTCCCTACCGCCCCCCCCCCCATCCCCTCTCCTAGATGGCAGGAAGTCTAATACATGTTAATTATGTTAAAATATCTGACAGATTGAATATGTGTATATATATTTATACAGTTATCTTGCTGTACCAGGGGGGGAAAAAAAAGGAAAACAATGCAAGCAAACATCAATAGAGTGTGAAAATGCTATGTTGTGGTCCAGACTCAGATCCCACAGGACTCTCCCTGGGTGTATATGGCTTTCTTCATCACTGAAGAACTGGAATTGGTTTGAAACATCTCATTATTGAAGAGACCCATGTCCTTCAGAATTGATCATCATCTAGTCTTATTGTTGCCGTGTACAATGATCTCCTGGTTCTGCTCATTTCACTTAGCATCAGTTCATGTAGATCTCTCCAGACCTCTCTGAAATCGTCCTACTGGTCATTTCTTACAGAACAATAATATTCCATTACATTCATATACCATAATTTATTCAGCCATTCTCCAATTGAAGCGCATCTATTCAATTTCCAGTTTCTAGCCACTACAAAAAGGGCTGCCACAAACATTTTTGCACATGTGGGTCCCTTTCCCTCCTGGACAGAGTTCTCTTCAACAATGAGATGTTTCACCAGTTCCAACTGTTCAGTGATAAAGAAAGCCATATACACCCAGGGAGAGGACTGTGGGATCTGATTGTGGACCACAACATAACATTTTCACGCTTTCTGTTGATGCTTGCTTGCATTTTGTTTTCCTTCTCAGGTTCCCCCCCAAGCCCCTTGTAGATCCGTTTTTTCTTGTACAGCAAGATATCTGTATAAATATGTATACGCATGATCGATTTGTTATGTATTTTAACATAATTAACATGTATTAGACTTTCTAACATCTAGGGGTGGCGGTGGGGGGAAGGAGAGAAAAATTTGTAACAGAAAGCTTTACAAGGGTCAATGTTGAAAAATTACCCATGGATATGTTTTACAAATTAAAAGCTTCAATAAAAAAACAAAAACAAAAAAAATGTCTCCAAGAGGTTAAGTTAAAAAAAATAAGGCATTAAATTAGATGGTTTCTAAGTTCTTTTGTTGCTACTGAGTTGTTTTTAGTCACATTTGACTTTGTGATCCCATCTGAGGTTTTCTTGGCAAAGATACTAAAATGGTTTGTAATTTCCTCTCTTTTCATTTTGCAGAAGAGGATACTGAGACAAAGACTTAAGTGACTTCCCCGGATTAGTTTCTGTTGCCTGATATAACCTCATGAAGATGAATCTTCCTGACTCCAGACTGTGCTACCTTGCTGCCCCAAGGTCTTTTTAAGAGCTCTAAGCTATGAGCTGCTACAATACAAAAAAAAAAAAAAATTAGGTTTATGTATCAAGCATTTAAATATTCACTAGCAAGAGCACTGTGCTAGATATGCATGGAATGAGAAAGTTTACATAATATGTGTTCCCTGACCCTCAAGAAATCAACAATAAAGTATTCAAAAAATAAAAAATAAATAAAAACACACAAACATACTGGAAACTACTAGAATATAAGAATTGTGATAAATCAATTAGATGACATAACAAAAAAAACTATGTGATACTGGAGGGGAAATTCATTACTGATTAGGAAGCATCAGGAAAACAAATTACAGAGATATCAACTGAAATGTACTTTAAAAAATAGGATATAAAAAGGGGACAAGGAAAGCATTTCAAATATAAGCAACATAAGATAATACATGGAAATATGTAATGAGCATCTGGGGTGCAGAATGGTCGAGATGAAATGAAACATAGAATAAACATGAGAGAAATATTAGAACTAGAAAAATAGTCTGCCATCATGTTGTAGCAGGTCTGGTATAAAAGAGGGAGCCACAAAACAATTCTGTGGGCTGACATTAACTCAGATCCATACATAAAAAATATTAGAGCTATAGTGAATTATGGTTGCTTGAAAATGAATAGAGCATATAATTGTGTATATGAATACTAAGGAGATAATTGCAGAAAAGTACTAATGGGCAATTCAATTCAGCTAAGCACTTACATGTCAGGGCCTGTGGTAGGTGCTGAAGATAAAAATACCAAAAGGAAACAGTCCCAGTTCTCACTCAAGCAGTTTATGTTCTACTGGTGTGGGAGGTGAGGGAGTCAACATGTACACAGACTGGCAAATTCAAAATGTATACAAAATAAAAAGAAAAGTAAATGGGGATAAGGATGAGAAAACAAATTAAAGATTTAGGGCTATACTAATCATAAGGGGGCATATTTGATACTTTTAGATAAAAATAACAAAACATTATATGGAAGAATATCAAGGTCAGGAATTCCAAAGGAAAAAATTTCTTTGAAGTAGGAATAAAGGGAGTTTAAGCAGTGATAATAATGTCTTTCAAAAGACAAAAGTCAAATAGTCCCTATCCTTGAAGAGTATGTACTCTAACACATCTAAGACAACATCGACAGATAACAAAACAGAGAATCCTGGCATGGGGAAAATAGAAGGCATTAAAGCTATTGGGGCCAAGAAATGTCTCATTCAGAAAGTGGAGTCAAAGATGATTCTTGAAAAAGACTAAGAATTCCAATGAAACTCCAAGGTAAGAAGACGAAAAATGGAGTGACTAATGTGAAAAATACTAAGAAAGCCAGTTTGGCTAGACTGTATAGTGTCAAGAGGAAAGCAATATGAGATAAGGGTGAAAAGGAAGGATCTGGATAGGTGGAAGGCTTAAAATGCCAAATAGAAGAGTTTATACTTTGATCCTTGAGATTTTAGGAAGTCACTGGATCTAACTGAGAAAAGCTGAGAATGACATAGTTAGACCCTACATTTTAGGAGAGCAGCTGGAAGGATGAATTGGAGTGAGAAAAGATTTGAGAACAATTTAGGAGGCAATTCCTGTGGCCAGGAGAAAAGCGATGATGCTCTGAAATATGGTGGATATGGTCCAACTAGAAATATGGGGAGACTTCAAGGATACTGTGAAAGTAGAAATGACAAGATATGGTAATTGAATAGAAATGTGAGAAATCAAATATAGTACTCTAGTTGATAAGCTGAATGACTAGAAGGATGGCAGTTCTCTTGACAATTTATAGAGAAAGATAATAAATACTATCCCAGAAACAGTGAGATTGAGGTACTTATGGGATATTTGATAGGAAATTTCCAGTAAGCAATCTGTGATGCAAGAATGGAACTTAGGAGAAAGAACTGGGAATCTGTTTAGACATGATCAAATCAATGGAACTTAAAAGGCCCCTAATGGACCAAGGAGAAAAAAAGATAAGAGTTTGGGATACAAGCCTTGAGACACAGCTTTTTCATTTATTCATTTCATAGAATTTGAATAAATCACACAGCTAGAGTCAGGTATCTTAGACAGGATTTAAACTGATTCTCTTGATCCCAGGACCAGTGCTCTCTCCACCCACTATGCCATCTAGTTGCCCCCCCCTTTTTTTGTTTGTTTGTTTTTGCTGATTATTTGGTGTTTTCCAAGCAAATTATCAAGTCATTAGAAAAGATATAATTTTGTCTACTCTTTACCTATGGTTATGCCTTTTATTATCTTCTTTTTTATTGATTTTATTAGCACTTTTAGAACCATAGAAAATAAAATAGCAAAAGCACACAAATAACAGCTTTTGATTCTTGATACACACTTAAAATTATATTTAAAAAGTGGCCTTCTAAGTGTGTGTGTGGGGGGGGAATTTGTAACAGAAATCTTTGTAAGGGTTAATGTTGAAGATTTGCACATAAAAAATTAATTAATTTTTAAAAAGTGGCCTGCCTCATTTCTAAAATATATCGAGAATTGACTCAAATATATAAGAATTCAAGCCATTCTCCAATGGATAAATGGTCAAAAGATATGAACAATTCTCAGACGAAGAAATTGAAACTATTTCCGGTCACATGAAAAGGTGCTCCAAGTCACTATTGATCAGAGAAATGCAAATTAAGACAACTCTGAGATACCACTACACACTTGTCAGATTGGCTAAAATGACAGGAAATGATAATAACTGTTGGAGGGGATGTGGGAAAACTGGGACACTGATACACTGTTGGTGGAACTGTGAACAGATCCAACCATTCTGGAGAGCAATTTG
>JAJPUD010002365.1:54272-117306 GCA_023553655.1 Myrmecobius fasciatus
GAGACTTGCATGAACTGATGCTGAGTGAAATCAGCAGAACCAGGAGATCATTATTCACAGCAACAAGATTATATGATGATCAGTTTTGATGGACATAGTTCTCTTCAACAATGATGTGATTCAAACCAGTTGTTCAGCGATGTAGATAGTCATATACATCCAGAGAGAGGCCTGTGGGAACTGAGTGTGAACCACAACACAGCATTTTAATGCTTTCTGTGAATATTTCCATGCATTTTGTTTTCCTTCTTAGGTTGTTTTTTCTTCTTCTCTTTCTAGATCTGATGTTTCTTGTGCAGTAATATAACTGTATAGATACGTATACATGTATTGTATTTGTCATATAATTTATCCTATTTAGCATGTATTAGATTACCTGTCATCTTGGGGTGGGTGGTGGGGGGAAGGAGGGGAAAAGCTTGGGGAAAAAAAAAGTTTTTGCAAAGGTCAATGTTGAAAAATCACTCATATGTTTTGTAAATAAAAAGCTTTATATAAAAAATAAATAAATATACTTACGGCAAAAAAAATAAAAAATAAAATAAAAAATAAAAAGTGGCCTTCTATCTAAGCCTAAGCTTTGAAGGAGTTTTGGAAGGTTTCAATACCTTATAAAGAAAAACTGGCCTAGATCATATAACATATTCTGCTACTAAAAGAGTTTAAACTCTATTCCAAAGTGGTTAGACCAATTCATAGCTTTATCAACAATTCATTTTCCACAATTCCTCCAACAATTATCATTTTCCTTTTATCATCTTTTCCAAACTGATAAATGTGAGGAAGAACTTCAAACTTCTTGTAATTCATATTTATTTTGACTATTAGTGATTTGGGGCATTCTTTCATATAATAGTTGCTGATATTTTTTTTCTTTTGAGGATTACCCACTAATATTCCTTGATTATCTATTTGAAGCAGTTTCTTATATATCTAGGACATTAGACCTTTATCAAGGAAATGTTCTACAAAGATATCTCTCCATTAACTATTTCCCTTTTTCTTCTTACTATATTTTGTTTGTACAAGAACTTTTCTTTTTAATTTTTTTTCCTAATGATTTTTTTAATTTATTTTTTTATTTGCATAACATATGTATGGGTAGTTCCTCAGCATTGATCTTTACAAAGCTTTCCGTTACAAATTTTACCCCTAGTCCCCATCCCACCCCTGGCAGGATATCCACTACATGTTAATTATGTTAAAATACTTGACAAATCGAATATATGTATACTTATTTCCACACTTATTGTTGTGCAAGAAAAATCATATCTACAAGAAAGAAAAATCAGATAAAGGAAATACAATGCAAGCAAACATCAATCGGGAGCATGAAAATGTTATGTTGTGGTCCACATTTCACATCCCTCTCTCTGGGTGTATATGGCTTTCTTCAGTGAAAAATTGGAAGTGGTTTGAAACATTTCATTTGTACAAGAACTTTTCAATTGCATATAATCAAAATTGTCCACTTGATGTCTTATGATCCTCTCCTATTCCCTTTTTGGTTAAGAACTCTCTCTTATCCATAGTTATTCATAGTCCTTCCTTTCTTTTCTAAATTGCTTACAATATGATCTTGTGCATTTACATTATGAAACTACCGAGAAATTATTTTGATATATGGTTTGAAATACTGGTCTAAACCTAATTTCTTCCAGACTACTTTCCTGTTTTCCCAGTTCATCAAATAGCACTGATTCAAACAGATTGCACTTAGGGGTGGGCATAGATGGGTGGCATTTGTGATACAAAATACAGAAAAGGCATTAATGACACATTTCAAAACTTAGAAGAAAATCAAAGCAAGATAGTTTTTTTTTTGTTAAGTTCATAATAAAAAGTAAACCAAAAATCTCTCCAAATAATAGGTCCACAAAGGATAAGCCCAAAAATTCCCACACACTTATATGAAAATAAGTTTTTTTTATCTACTTCACATTTTTATTAGCAACATAATCAACTATCAAAATAGAAAAAAGACATTGGGCTTAGATCTTAAAGGAAAGGCCCCCACATGTGCAAGAATGTTTGTGGCAGCCCTTTTTATAGTACCTAGAAACTGAATGGATGCCCATCAATTGGAGAATGGCTGAACAAATTATGGTATATGAATGTTATGGAATATTATTGTTCTATAAGAAACGACTAGCAGGCAGGGTGATTTCAGAGAGGCCTGGAGAGACTTGCATGAACTGATGCTGAGCGAAGTGAGCAGAACCAGGAGATCATTATTTATGGCAACAACAAAATGATCAATTCTGATGGACATGGCTCTCTTCAACAATGAAATGTTTCAAACCAGTTCCAATTGTTCAGTGAAGAAAGCCATAAACACCCAGAGAGAAGGATTTGAAATGTGGACCACAACATAACATTTTCATGCTCTCTATTGATATTTGCATTGTGTTTCCTTTCTCAGATTTTTTTTTTTCTTGTAGATACCATTGTGCAAGAAAAATCGTAAGTCTGGAAATATGTATACATATATTCGATTTGTCAAGTATTTTAACATAATTAACATGCAGTGGATTTCCTGCCATCTAGGGGAGAGGTGGACATTAGGGGGGAAAAATTTATAACAGAAAGCTTTGTAAGGGTCAATGTTGAAGAATTACCCATACATGTTATGCAAATAAAAAGCTGTAATAAAAGAAGAAAGACAGCTGCTGCCCCAAATTTGTAAACAGTTCTCCCAGTTAAGGGCCCATCATAGTCACTTCTAATTAGGTTTCTTTGATTTGGAAGAAAATTGTCTAGTATTATTTCTTAACTAAAGAACTAATCTACTAACCTTCTTCTGTTACGTGCAGGTGTGTTGCATCGTTCCCCTGAGAAGTGGTGCTGATTAGGTCTAACTGAAGGAGGTTGCCTATTTGATGTCATCTCCCATGGTCGCATTGGTGGTGATGGGGCTGGTGATGCTGTATAATCAAAGACTGAATGAGAAAGCCGCTGTCTCTTGGGACTTGGGCTGTCTTCACTCTGTTAATGCAACAAGACAAATACAGTGGGTATAAAACTCTTCAAATGAAACATTCTACATTGTATTAGAAATAACAGACAGTTCCAAAATTTATCTTAAAACAAAAAAGACAATGCCTAAAGAAAAATATTAACAATGAAGTCTCATGATAAGACTACATTCAAAAGAGGTAACATTTGGATAATTTATTTCCCATACTACATCTGTAAAAAATAACTAAATCAAAAGGGTAATTTTCCACTCTTTTATGTACTTGACGTATTATTGCAAAAATAAATTGTGAATGGAAAAAACAGTGACATGCAAATTTTAAATCATTCAATACTAGTGACCTACAGATGCCATCAAACTGAATGCATTGTCTTAAATCAGTTACAAGATTTTATGATGGAAAAATATAAATCAATTAGCTATTAATTTTAAAACTAAACTAGTTCCCAATTATGACAAAAATCTTAGGTTAGGTTATAGATAACATTTTCAAATGCTGACAATGTCTATAACATTATATAAAGTGATTAGTCCTCCCATCTACCCCCTTTATAAAAAACAGGTAAGGAACTTAAGCAAATAGCATCACAAAGTTAATAACTGAGACCTCATTTGAACTCAGATTTTTCTAACTCCAAGCCCAGTGCTCTACCTATTGCATGCCCTAGATGTCCGAATTTCCTATTTTCATCATTTACCTCACTCTTTTCCCACAACAAAATCTGATTTTCCCCATAGCATCATCAATTAATATCTGCTAAAAATCATATTTTTTGAATTCCAGAATAACTAGCTGCTAATACGTTGAATTACAAGGTATACTCAATAGCCCATTGGACCTGAAGACAGGGAAGACAAAATCTAAATTCAATTCCTGCCACACACACTATATGTATGGCCTTGGGCAAGTCTTGTGAGTATCAGTTTCCTTATTTGTAAAAATGAGGGGGATGAACTAAACCTCTAGCTTAAAATCTATGACTGTTAAACACATTAATTTTACTTAAAGGATACCTACAATTTAAACTATACTAGAGCACACTTTGGCTGCAAATTGGATATTTTTCATTATCATTAATTTTCAGAAATACCCATTGCTCTGATTTTTAAATGTTAAGATAAACAAGTCATTTCATTGAAATTGGGATAAATGTTAAATTGCTAAACAGTTATAATTTATCACTTCAAATTATTTAGCCATGCTATTCTATTTTCCTTTTGCATCAAATGACAATATTCCTCTTCAAATATATCATAAATTATATAAGCACAAGTATTTTTTTTCTTTTCTTTCTTTCTTTTCTTTTTTTTTTTTTTGCTTTTTGCTGAGGCAATTGAGGTTAAGTGACTTGCCCAGGGTCACACAGCTAGGGAATGTTAAGTGTCGAAGACCAGATTTGAACTCAGGTCCTCCTGACTTCAGGGCTGGTGCTCTATCCACTGCGCCACTTAGCTGCCCCCACAACAAGTATTCTTTTGAAATCCAAATGTATTTTCATTATCTCCACTGAAAACAAAGGAAAGAAATTTAAAACTCAAACTCATCAATACTTCTTTTAGAGTAACTGTACTAGGACCTAAAATGACACCCACAGACCCCACCCTCACCCCCACAGACCCAAGACCATAGTTTGAATTGTGTTTAAGTAGTTGTGGCTGTCAAAATGTGTGGATGTTAACATTTAATACTACTAAACTTTTAGATACAAGGTAAAGGAATGAATTTATGGCTTAGCATGGAAATTTATACAGAATAGGTCTGACTAGCAACTCAGATTTCTAAATTAACTATCAAATTACTGTTGTGACAAATGTTTTCAATGAAAATGAGTAACTATATTCTTTTCCTTGGCTTTAATTAGGAAACCAATCATATCATATCAAACCTGAAATGGAAGATGAAAAAAATTTAATTTTAAAACAAAAGCCAAGTTAGATGGGCAGGATTCAATACCCACACATCAGAATGAAGAATGAGATTACAATGAATAACAAAGATTAAAAAATAAATTTTACTACCAGTGTGACTTTGGGCAACTACACTATCTCTCTGGATCTTGGTTTCTTCAATTAATACAATAAAAGGACATGAGAAGGAAAGTTGATGATCTTTAAGCTCATTTCTAGTTTGAATCTACTATCCTGCTTGAATGTTAAAATGAATGGAAATAAGAACACTGCATTTAGTCATGTTTCACTTGATGTGTACATTCAGAGCAATCCTAAAGAAAACTAGGGTTTACTATTGTATTTGGAGTTGAAATATGCTATAATTTGTCTGATTTAGCAATTGCCATTTGACCAAAGCATTATAGGTTACAGTTAGTTCTTAAAATGAATCAAGTATTTTAGTTTTGTTTGGGAAAATTTGAAAGCTCTCTAAATAGAAATGTTTAAATGTTGTAAAACCAAGAACCGAAATCACAGCTTTGAAAAAATTCAGTATTTAAATAATTGGAGACATGTACCTTTTGCCTCAGAAATCCTCAATATTTCAAACTATTTCAAAGCAGTATACATACAGTGCAAAAAATAATAGCTTTTCCTTCCTGCAACCCTCAAATGAACACATCTAGTAAATTAAGGAACCATATTCCCATTGCTTAAATATCTTCCTCATATGCTGAATCCTTTACAAATACTCTCCCCATCAAAAATGGTCACCACTTCCCTTTAGTCTGGTTAATCTAATCCTGGAACTTCTATGTTTATTTTTTATCAAATGCTCCAAATTAGAACAGGCACATCTAGATTTATGCAATACATGTGATCCCAAAAAAGTGTGGACCACAAATGGAATTTGTCATTCAAATGCAGATGAAATATAAAATAACTCTGCAGTGAATTTTGATTTAAAAGAAATTTTAATATAATCTTTACTAGGCATCTAACATACATGAAACAGTTAAGATACAGAAACCTAGATCCTTATCTTCAAGGATCAACTGAGTATATTAACATTTTCTAAACCATGGAATGCCATGCCCTCAGGAAGAATGAGACTCTCAGAGATGGGGCAAGAAATAATGAGGGGGAGTGGAGAGGAAGGGGGAGGGAGGAGAAATAAACAGAGGCTCAGAGAAACTAACGGGATTTCATTCTAATAGAAAATGCAGAACATTATATGATAATGTGCAAATGAGGTAAAATTTAAAGGGGCATGAGTAATCTGCCACACAGACTATTATTGTGCCCTTGTGATGTTTACTACATCTGTTCAAAAAAGAACTTAATTAGAATCCATTTACTACATCCCAAGCACTGTGTTAAAATCTTGGGATAAACAGTTGAGATACTGTAGCCCTTCACCTCAAGGGACAAGGTATATGGGAAGTGATAGCCCAGAGAGTGTTGTTTACTTTGGAATATTGAATGGGGCCAAGAGGAGAAAAAAGTAACATGCCTTCTCTTTAGGATCAATGGCATTACTGATATAATTACTGTTATAGAGCTTGGAAGAGGAAGAGTGAGGGTGTAGACTTGTGGAAATACTGTAAGCCATCTTTGTATGGATTACAAGTACCTTAACATTACCTACATTTCTAAACTTGGTAAAAAACATTTTTTTATTAATATTATTCATTTTGCTAAACACAAGATAGTAAACTTTGCTAAATAAAAGGATAGATGTGTTTCCAAAAAAACCAAAAAACAAAAAACACCTTGCAATACTACAGGAATAATCAGATAATTGTTTGAATTTTTCAACAATATAATCTGAAAAATTGTCTTTTTTAAATGAAATAAATTGTGATGAGATGGTAGTGAGATAAGCTCTACACAAAAATGATTAAAGTGCAATGATGGTATAAAAAGAAAAAATATCAAGTATTCCTATAAAATGTAGTATTGTTACAAATTGCATTTAAAAAGTCGAATGCAGCAAAATGCTCCTTATAACATTTATGCCAGAAAAACCTATCATCACTATCTTCTTCACTGTAAAACAAATTATTTAAGCATCTGAAAAACATTTGTATTCAAGACCCATATGCGTAGATTAATAATGTTATTGAAAGACCAGATTTTTGAGTTGTAATTTTAAAGTAGACATGGCTTCTGAACTTTTTGGATTATAACATTTAATGAAGGAATGACTGATTTCGCAAATTATGGACTGAATATGTGAATGGAAACTAAAAGATTTTGAAATTTGTTATCAATAAAATAAAAATAAACAGCTGATCTAAAATATACCATGAAAAACAAATGGTACTCATGATAAACTCAATGAAAAAGTACAAATGATTTTCACAAAAATTTCATACATAAAATGGTGGTTGCTGAAAGTTTCTTGGTCACCTTTTGGGGACATTAATAATGTCTAAATTTTTTCTGCCCATTCCTTTTGATATCTTCTCTTCTTTCAGATATATTGGGAAATAACATCTCAATAATAATTGGGTGACTTCTAGCATGAATCTCCCTCTATGTAAAGTCCTCCATTCCAAAAGTGGATCTTTTTGCAGACCTTCCTCTTCCCTTCAGGAGTTTAGCCTAACCCCTCCCATGGCTCTATATCTAGCAGCCCAAGCAGCTTCAATACTTGGGACCCATTCAGCTGGAGGGACTTCAGTGTTTGGGGGGTTCCCCCATAGTCTTGCTGCAGGGAAGTAGAATTTGCATAGTTGGAAAAAAAACAACTGTTAGCATATAGCCTTGCATGAGAGAACTTGCATTTCTGGCCCAGCCTATAAAAAAAACATTCTCTTCTTGCCATGGAAATGGTATAAAAGTTAAAAATCTAGGAAATATCAATTCATAACAATTTTACTATTTGTGAAATTTGAAGTGGTAAAAATTCAATGCTAATAGGAAAGAGACTCTATATTACGTAGGTGATGAGGCCACAGTAACATTTTGGAAACCTTTTAAATTGTAAGTTTATTTTTAATACACACTACTTTATAATCACATTGAAAGAGAAAAATCAGAGCAAAAGGGAAAAACCATGGGAGAAATTAATACAAAAAAAGAAGTGACCATTGCATGTGTTGATTTACATTCAGTCTCCTTAAATCTTTTTCTGCATGCTGATAGTATTTTCTGTCCAAAGTCTATTGGGATTGCTTTAGATTACTGAACTACTGAGAACCAGGCCTTACATAGTTGATCATCACACATTCTTCCTGTTATTGTGTACAATGTATTCCTGGTTGTTTGTTTCACTCAGCATCAGTTCATGTAAATCTTTCCAGGATTTTCTATAATCAGCTTGTTCATCATTTATTATAGAACAATAATATTCCATTACTTTCATGTACCACAATTAGTTCAGCCATTTCCCAATTGATGGGCATCCACTCCTTTTCCAATTCTTTACTACCACAAAAAAGGCAGCTACAAACATTTTTGCACATGTGGGTCCTTTTCCCTCCTTTATGATTTCCTTGGGATACAGACCCAGTAATGGCACTACTGGGTCAAAGGGTATGGTATACATAGTTTTTTGGGGGGCATCATTTGCCTATAGTTTTGGCATAGTTCCAGACTGCTCTACAGAATGGTTGAATCATTTCACAACTTCAACAATGCAATAATGTCCCAGTTTTCCCACATCCCCTCCAATATTTATGATTATCTTTTCCTGTCATCTTAGCCAATCTGACAGATGTGAGGTGGTACACCTCAGAGTTGTTTTAATTTGCATTTCTCTTTTTTTTTTTTGCTGAGGCAATTGAGGTTAAGTGACTTGCCCAGGGTCACACAGCTAGGGAATGTTAAGTGTCTGAGATCACATTTGAACTCAGGTCCTCCTGACTTCAGGGCTGGTGCTCTATCCACTGCGCCACCTAGCTGCCCCAATTTGCATTTCTCTTAATAGTGATTTAGAGCATTTTTCCACATAACTATAAATGGCTTTAATTTCATCTGAAAATTGTTCATATCCTTTGACCATTTATCAATTGGGGAATGACTTGTATTCTTATAAATCTGACAAATTCTTTATATGTTTTAGAAAGAACTTTATCAGAAATACTGGCTATCAAGATTTTTTTCCTAGCTTTGTACTTCCCTTTTAATCTTTTTTATTTGTTTTGTTCATGCAAAACCTTTTTAATTTAATGTAATCAAAGTTGCCCATTTTGCCTATGAATTCATAATGTTCTCTAATTCTTCTTTAGTCAAAAATTCCTCCCTTCTCCAAAGACCTAACAGGTAAATTATCCCTTGTTCTCCTAATTTATTTATGGTATCCTTTCTTTATGCCCAAATCATGCATCCAATTTGATTTTATTTTGCTATGGGGTGTGAGATGTAGGTCTATATCTACACAGTATTCTGACATTATTCTCCAGTTTTCCCAGCAATTTTTGTCAAATAGTTCTTATTCCAGAAGCTGGAGTGGGGGGGGGGGGTGTTATCAAATTGCCAAAGGCCTTGATTATCGTGCCATGTATATCTAATTTATTTCACTGATCCCTCACTATATTTCTTAGCCAATACCAAAGGCTTTTGATGACTGCTTTATAATATAGTTTTAAGTTTGGTACTGCTAAGCCACTATCCTTCGTATTTTTTTTTCCCATTAATTCCCTTGATATTCTTGACCTTTTGTTCTTCCAGATGATTTTTGTTATTATTTCTTCTAGTTCTATCAAATAACATTTTGGCAGTTTGATTGGTATGGCACTGAACAAGTAGACCAATGTAGGCAGAACTGTCATTTTTATTATATTAGCTCAGCCTAGCCATGAATTGATATTCTTTCAATTGTTTAGAACTGATTTTATTTGCTTGCAAAATGTTTTGTAGTTGTTCATACAGTTCTTGAGTGTCTTGGCAAGTAGACCTTCCAAGTATTTTATTTTGTCTGCAGTAATTTTAAATGGAATTTCTCTATCTCTTACTACTGGGTTTTTGTCAATAATATGTAGAAATGCTGATGATTTGTGTGGGTTTATTTTTATCTTGCAACTTTGCTAAAGCTGTGAATTGTTTCCAGCAGATTTTTGGATGATTTTCTAGGATTCTCTAAGTATATCATTATTTCATTTGCAAAGAGTGATAAGAATAGCCAGTGAGAAAATAAAACTAATTCCTTTAATTTCTTTTTCTCTTCTTATTGCTAAAGTATGGGTAAATTCCCACTAGGAATCCAACACACAGGTAACTTAACTTCTGGCACTAAGAAATCAACTGACTTGCCTACAGTCATAAAGCCAGGATGTGTCAGGTGAACAATGATCTTTATGCTTTCAAAAAAAAAAAAAAAAAAAAAAAAAAGCTCTATCCACTACTCTATACCCCCTAGAAATCAGATATTGCTATATGTTCCAGATCTGTAATTTTAAATCAGAATTCAATTAAACTATTTTGTACCAACTAAATAAAAGAATATTAGCACAATTAGAAGAGCAAGTATTAGAAATATCTGAATATAACAGTCCAGGGTTCAACATAATTAATTTGGGAAAAGATTTTCAATTTGATAAGAACTACTAGGAAAAGTGAAAAGTAATTTGGTTAAGGGGGGGGGGGGCGCTTAAACCAGCATGACACTGATTTCCAAACAAATTATCTATAGATTTATTACATGTGTATATATCTATATATGTCATTATGATGGGCACACGATAAAACAATTTAAAGAAAAATGTATGAAGATAACTTAATGACAACTGAGGAAGAAAGAAGGAATAAAGATCACAAAAGATTAGATAATTTTGAATATCAATGAAATCAATACATATAAGAAAAAAGAAAAATGTTGAATGAGTGGAGAAGAATATTTTAGGCGAAGATCCATTTTCTGATTAACAGCAAACATAAACAGTCCTCAAATACTGCCAACTATTAGCAATCATAAAATACTATGCCCCAAAGTATTACTGAAAGGAAAATTAACAAAACAAAACAAAAACAACAACAAAAAAAAACTCTGAAGTTTCATTCATGCTCAGCAAACTGGTGAAGATAAAGTGGAAATTATCAATGTTGAAAGAATTGTGGTAAAACAGGTACACTAAGTCACTGCTAATAGAATTATAAATTGGTCCAATCATTCTATAATACAATTTGGAATAATATGAGGGAAAGTTGATTTGTTTTGACTCAAGGACAATGCCATATCTAGAAAGTGAGAGATAGAAAGATACCAAATATACCAAAATTCAGTAATGTAACAAAAACCTGGAAACTAAGTGACTATTCATTGAGCAATGGCTAAATAAAATTATGGTATATAAATATAATGAAGTATAAGACATTACAAATATGAGATATTCAGAGAAATGTGGACAAACTTCCACAAAACAACACAAAGTAAAACAAGCAAAATCAGTAAAACAATATGATTATGTAAAGCAAAAGCAAAATGAAACTTAAGTGAATGCTATGTGATAATTATGATCACAAAAATTGAAGCATGATCCTAGTGAAATGAGAAAAAGCATTTCTTTTTTTATGAGAGGATCTTAGGGTTATTTTGTTGCATTTTTTTTAAAATCAGTAATATGGGGCCTTTTTTCATATGAAAGAACTGTTTAATATTTAATTAACTGTTTAGCAGGCAGCTTGTAATTATTCTTTTGAGAACTAGTTCATATCCTTTCACCACTTACCTTTTGAGGAATGACTTTTTGTCTTAAATATGTCTTTTAGCGGTCTATATATCTTGGATATTAAATCATTTGATAAATCGATTTTTCCCCCCCTCACACTCAACTTTTTATCCTAGGCACATAACTTTTTTTTTTTTTTTTTTTGCAAAGGCTTTCTTTTTTTGGTGATCAAAACTACTTTTACCTTTTGTAATTGCCTATATCCTTTTTTTAGTTAAGAATTTGCCTCTTAATTCAGAACTGTAAAAAGTATATGATCTTGTATTCTAATTAATTTTTTTTGGTATGATCTTTAAATGCTGGTCGGAGGGAGGGGTGGGATAGGGAAGGGAAGGAGGAGGGAGGGGAGAGGGGAAGGGAGAGGAGAGAGGAAACCATAGAAAACCATCTTGAGCACCCAATAGAGGAGATTCTTAGGTAGAGGTTCAACTAAATGGACTCTAAAGTAATTGGCAATTTTCTGATTCTTGTGTAATTTTTTAAAAAAAGATAACTATAACAAACATTTAGCCACGATGAATACTGTTACTACTTGAAAAATGTTAAACCATGCTTCCCTAGTTTTGTTAGCAAAATGAAATTCAGCTATCAAACAGTTAGCTATTATGTGGCAGGCACTGTGCAAAATGCTTTACAAATATTATCCCAATTGCCATATGACAATCTTGGGAAGTAAGTGTTTATTGTATTGTGATATATTACATTGTAGAAACTATACCACTCCATTAAGTTCAAATTGCCATACTACAAAGGTGCCTTCTATAGCTAACATTCAAAATCACAATAGTTAAAAATAAATGCAATCAATTTTCAAATACTTGGGCAAATTCCCAATCTTTTAGCAGTTTTAATACTCTTCAGAATACTTAATAATTAAATGCTACAATTTACTCAATGAGGAAATAGGAAGGAAAGGAAACAAGGGAAGAAGAGGAATTTCAAAGAGTAGCTCAAGGAAAATATTAATCTTAAGCAAAACAAACTAAGGATGCACAAATATATTTATAGCTCTTTGAGGTGGCAAAGAATGGAAATCTCACAAGTACCATAAACTGTACACTGGATGAATAAGTTATAATATGTAAATGTGATGGAATACTACTGTGCTAATCTTTTTTCAGTGTAATGACCAATATAAATTTTGTATGAAACATGCTGTTCACCTCATAAGAGGGAAAGGACTCCAAATGCTGAATAAGAAATTTGGGGGAAGGGGGAAATATGGTAAATGTGGAAATTTGTTTTTGATTGACTAGGCATCTGTATAATAGATTTTGTTTTACTGGTGGACCAGTACGGCAAAAGGAGAAGGCAGATTTTGGTTGATTTAAAAAGGGGGGGGGCCTACAAATTTATATTTTAATAAATCTGATCTTATTAAGGTAGACTAGTGGTTCTGAAACTTTTTGATCTCAGGACCCCTTTACACTCTTAAAAACTAAGGGCTCCTCAAATAGCTTTAGTTTCATTTATATGAAATATCAATATTTATAGTATTAAAAATATCTTGAGTACCCTTGAAACTATACTCTGTGGATTAAGTAAGCTTACATTACTGGTAAAAATAGCTCCAACATTACAAGTCACAAATCATCTAATTCTTAGCGCCTTACTTATATCCTTCTAGAAATTCTACATAAAGTAATCATCTAACATATAATTCATCTAAGTCAATATTCTTCGAGTAACAATATAATACTTAGGCTATCCATCATATGATACCTTGCTTTCAATACAAGCATGACCAATCCCCTTTCTTTTCTGATCATATGTTTCTTGGATTTTTTAAATGGCACTTCTTACAAACAAGCTACCATTGTTACTAGGAAGCATTACTCCATCATACATGTCTCTATTGCCTACAATTCTAATTCCAACATTGGTGTTCCCTGATTTTAAAAGAATATTAATACTAAAAAGATAGATTTTTTTTTTTAGGGAACCACTTGTGACTACTGAAAGATCAACTTCCGAAATGAAATCATGCTTATTTTCTTCTTTTTATCATTTTCTAATCCTAGCTTACAATTCATTCACACTGCCTCTCCAAGATCAAGGTATTGATAATTATAGGTTCTGATAAACTTCTGAAAGGGCTGTCCACTCCAATTCCCATTTTTCATCTATTATTTGTTTTTCTCTACAGACTTCAAAATACAGAACTTAGGTCAAAGTCTAATTTCTTTAAAATTTGATTAATAAACAATTATCAAGGAAAAGAGAGTTTACATTAAAGCTGTACCATGAGCTGAGTAATCAATGCTTACCTCAATGTTTGAAGATAGTATGCATCCTCTACCACCGGAAAAACTAGAATATGAATTTGCCTTAAGGCATTTCATTTAGAAAAGAGAATTCTGAGTGTACTAACTTACACAAAGATTATCCAGGATGCAAAAGTGGATTAATTTACTACCTTATTGCCATCTACGAGCTCATTAATGTGGGCACTCTATGACTGTTACTGCGCACAACATTTCAGACAATATGTCATAATAATCTCCAAATAGATACATGAGCTACATATAAAGATTGATGTCCTAAACAGAAAGGAAATACCTCTTACAATTATGGCCAGTTAAGGAAAGAATTCCTGACCAAATAAGGGGGTGAAAGGGAAGAAGGGAAAAAAAAAAAAAATCAACATAATTTTTTATTACAAGCACCATTCTTCAGATAAACAAATGGTCAACAAAAGAGCAATTCACAAAATAAGGCAAGCTATCAACAACCATGGTTTATTTTTTTTAAGTCTACAACAGTAGTAAGAAAAATACAAATTCAAATAACCTTCAAGTTCCACTTCATATCCAATTTATTAGATAAAGATGACAAAAAAAAGAAAAATGGCATGTTAGAAGGGCACTGGAAAGACAGATATATGGTAAGGCTATAAACCGAACCAAACATTTTGGAATACAGCTTGGAACTTTAACCCCCATGCTCCCCAAATCACATAACTGCTGTTGACCCAGAGATACTATTAGGAATTTATCTCAAGGACATATAAAAGAGGGAGAATGCCTCATTCAGAAAAATATTTACAACAGCAATTTTTGTTAAAGCAAAAAAAAAAATGGGAAACAAAGTGGAGGGCCTACCAACTGAGAATAACTGAACAAATTATGGTATATATGAGTGTGGTGAAAGTACTGCACTAAGGAAATGTGAAGTGAGCAGACCTAGGAGAAAGAGGAGAAATGTTCCAAAAGAAAACAACTGAGAAACTTAAGAACCATGATCGACACAATGAAAAATAATGGCCCTAAAAGACTGATAATGCATCATTCTTACTACATCTTCACAAAGAGCTAATGATACAGAACAAAGCATTCATTTTGGATTAAGACCAATGTGTGGATTTGTTTTGCTTGAACAAGTTTTTAAGAGGGGGGGTTTCTGTTCTAATTTCTTTCCCCTAGAAAACAGCAAGAATTTCAAAAAGTTGCCTATTAATACCATTAGTAAAAATTTTAAGTTGATCTCTCATCTCCTAGAACTTATTCTTGTACTTAACACATCCATTATTAATTATATAAAGCAGATAACATTCCTCTGTCATGGCAAAACTATAATCAAACGCAGGTTTTTCAAGGGCATATTCAGCTACATGTATATAACTTTCAAGGAAGCACTGTCTTAAACTCTTAAAAATACCAAGAAAATAGCATGTAAGGAATATGCCTTCATAATCATATGGTTTTCTTGGAAGCCTATCACTTAGAATTTAAGTCTAGTCAAGATTCAATATGTTTAATATGTCTATAATTCATAAGAATTGTTTTTTGATTTTTAACATGAGGTTAACCTCAATTTTAATTTCACGAAGTCTGCATTAAACATGTAAGCTCCAAGGCAGAAATGAATTTTTTTCCTTTACAGAATGGTCATCATCTAAGGAACTGTGGGTGGTTAGTGAGCAGCTATGATGTTTAAAAACAAAAACAGGGAGTATTGTAATTGCCCTACCCCCCATATATTTTCATTTACCTTGGCTAAGAATCACTATACTTCCTATAGGTCACCTTCTACCTTCTTATACTTTAATTATGCCTATAAGGTAAGTGATTATGGCAGGGAAAAGGTCAGGAAATCAGGCCAAGAGAATTAGGAAAACAAATGAAAGCAGTTCAAGAGAAGATACTCGTTCTTCAGAACTAGCTATAACAGAGAAATAATTTGTGGAAAGAAGATCCATACTTATACACACCAGAAATTAAGTAGTCAGATGTTAACCTAATGATTTTCATCTTCATGTCAAGCCTTCCCAGAAATAACCTAGAATTTATCTGACTCATACCCTATAGTAGGGGAAGGGTAAACATATATAAGAACCTGGAAGAAAGCTTTGAAGTGGGCATCCTCTTGAACTGTAGTATCCTGATCACTTGGGATGAGAGGGAACAGGCTCTGAAGTCTCACCCTTTCACAAATCACCTTGTTAGGATGGCCAGGTAGAGGTGTTGAATTGGACCCGGGAGAGATCTGGGAAAAAGAGGGAGAAGAAAAGGATAGTTCATGGCTAACTGTACCAATATGGAGAATCAACCCCATGAGGGATAGTGTGGATATTTCAAGTATTTGAAGAATCTAAAGAGACTGGAAGAAAATCAACAATCATTTAAAAACACCAAATAAAACAAATGAAGGTGGTAAAAAAAACAAACAAACAAACAAAAAACACCACCTATCTCCAATCAGAAAATCATAGTTTGAAAATACCTGCAACAATATTGCTAAATTTACAAGTGATCACTATTTCTTCACAGTACTTCCCCCCCCCAAAGTACTAATTCTCAAATCTTAAAGGTTGTATAGATGGATATATTAGACTCAAATATCCTTAAAGAAACTATTAGCTATGTCTCTTAGAAGAAAAAAAATTATGTATATGGAAATCATTAAGAACCTAAATGAACTAGGCTCTAATTTGAATAAAAAATTCAATATTATTAAATAACTAATGAAATTAATCTTGAGGAAATTTAAAAGATTTTTTTTGGTGGCAAATTCAATAGAGGAAATATTTCTTTACTCATTGGCAAATGCTCAGAAAAGAAAATTCTATGTTCATGGAAACCTCCTTTTGTTCAACACATAAGGACACAAACTCATATTTCCAAGGAGCAACCACAAACAAAAATACATGATCATAGGACCCCAGAAGGTGAAGGATCTATAAGGTGCAATGGTTATATATTTTAAAGGTTTGTCACAAATGTAAATTCTTATTAAACATGAGCAATGAGTTATTTGTAACTTCCACTTTCTATGGTCAAGTATAGAATTGGATATTCAACTATTATCAACATTCTCATCATATCTCCTAATTTAAAGAGAATGAGAGAATGAAGTTCCATTCTTTTATGATGAAAAACGAAGATTTCATGCAAGAATGGAACTTTTTTTTTTCTCTAAAAGTATAGAAAGGAATAACAAATAGAAATCAACAATGGTGTCAAAACAACTTCAGGCAAATGTAGAGAAAATACCACAGAAATATAATTTTGTTAAGAAATCATTAGGCAGTACATTAAAAAAAAACAACAAAGATGGCATCAGACGACTCTCAGCCATTCTTAGACATTTTCCGAGATCCTAACATGCATTGTACCTATTCTGATTTCTTGGGGTATCTGCCACTCCTCTATATTAAAATAGAAGTATAATCAGTATGCAATCCTCTACACATCAGAGGTCTTTATAAATGCTATCAACTCTCTCTCTCTCTCTCTATATATATATATATCAACTTGATATATATATATATATATATATCAACTCCTATGCCCTCACATACAGTTATGCTACTGTAAAATAAAACTCCATGTACAAAGAAACAGTTGGGGTCTTAATTATTTTTGTCCAATGGGAAGATTCAATATATGTAAATTGATTACAATCATTACAAGAAGAGTATAAGAAAGAACAACAATCTAATAAAAAGGACAAAAAGAATAGAAAATTAAAGTGGAAATATTTTGAGAAAGAAAATGAAAAAGGTAAATTCTCATGGAATTTAAAAAAAAAAGATGCAGTTTTAAAACATTTGTCACAAATTGTCCACTAAACAGTCAACTCCCAATTTAAACGGATTATCTGTGACAAATTTTTAATTGCAAGATGGATTTCTTCTGTACTTAGAGTGACATAGAAGTTTTTCAAAGTTAAAGTTACATGAATCCAGAAAATGGAAATAAGTTTTTTAACCTAAGACTCAGTACTTACACTTATTTGGTATAGGTATTCCTCTCTACTAACACAGATAAAAACTCCAGGCCTTTGAATACCAGGTAGGGAAAAAAAAATCATCTAGAGATCAACTGTAGTAATGAACCTTTTCCAAGAATAAAGAGGTTTGCTCCTGGATGACAGATAAGACTGAATATATAAGATTGAAAAAACAGAAATAACTAAAACCTTGTCATAATTTATTTTCTATCTGCATAGCCTTTGGAAATGCAAAGTAACCACTATACAACAATGAAAAGCTGGAAGAAGACTTTAATCTTTCCTAAGATATGAATAGAAAATAAAATATTTATGTCTACTTATAAGTAAAATTCTTTTTGGATTTACAAAACTATTTTCCTTAAATATTTACATTATCTGGAGGCTGTAGTGTTTACAAGTTAAGGCTAATATCACAAAGAAAATAAATGGAGAAAACAGATTAGACTTGGAAAATATTTATCAAGTCCTTCCTATGTGCCCAGCATTATTCTAAGTCTTAGTGGTAGAAAGAAAAAGAAAGAAGGGTTATCTGCCCTCAAAGAGCTTACACTGTAATGGCGAGACAATATATAATAAGAACATGTAGTAAGACAAATATACAATGGATGAAGTCAACCTTCTAAGGGAAGGTGTAGCACTAGTATACTACAGTGTAGTAGCAGAAAAGATATTAGAAAAAACCTTCTGGAGTAGGTATCACTTTAGTTGAGTGTCATAGGAAACCCACAGGAAAGAATATCATTTTAGATATAAAAGAGCCAATGCAAAGGCAGGAGAGAGAAAGTTCTAAGAACAAGGCAAGGAAAGAATATAGATTGCATAAAACAACGGATCAAGAGAGCTGGTCTCTCAAAATCCAAAAGAAATATTTTCTGAGTTTTCTGTAATACATTCTATATAAAACCCTTGAAACATTTTAGAATCTTTTCCTAAAATATAAGACAGCTTTTCCATGTCAGGGCAGGATTTTAAAGATAAACCAAAAAACCTGTCACTTACTTTTACTTCTATTGACTGAAGGGCCAGGATAGGGAAGAAAGAAAAAAGCATTGCATTTGTGAGTGCAAGCACATAAGCTGCTATGTCTCCATCTAAGACAGTACTTATTGCAGGGTTTTAGACTTGGAATCAGTTTTAGCAGTCTATCTGCTCTAATCATATAGCCAACATATGAAACAAAGGGAAAGAATGAGGAAGCTGAGTAACTTTCCAGTTCAACTTGCAATATTGGGAATTCTGATACACCAATTTTCAAATACACACAAAAACATTTAAAAGTTGAATATAGATATTTTTTGGAAAAAGTTTTAAGTAGTCCACCTATTCCAAGAGTAGAATCCATAGCAAAATATCAAATTAGCACACCCACACAGTGTTTGTAATATAGTCAAACAGATCTGACCTCACTGATTTCCAAGTTCATTGAAATGGTGTACATGAAAGAAATGATTAACTAATGACTTGGGGAGATTCAGAGTTTCCCCTTTTTTCTATATTCATTTAAAGACCTCATTTATTTGGAAAAATAAAATACTATTTAAAAAAAAAATCAAGACCTCATCCTCAGGAGATTAAGCTAACTTTCTCCTCTATATCCCAGGCTTGTTTAAACTTTTTCCACTTGTGATCCTTTTTACCCAAGAAATTTTTATATGACCCTGGGTATAAAGGTATATAAAATAGCTATACAAATCAAACATTGATAATAAATCATTATTTTGTAACCTGAACAAAATGATGTCCCCACTAGCCCCTCACTGGAGTAAGTCCATTTCTTTGTAAACTCCACCTCTCATTCTGTTAACTAGAGATGATCACCATTTTTTTTTTTTAAACATTCCCACTACCATAACTGTCAAATCTAAGAGATGGCCAAATGACCATCCTTTTATTAAAATGCTGGCATTAATTGCCTTGGATCACTGAATTGCTGAGAACCACCAAGTCCATCATAGTTAATTATTACACAATCTTACTGCTGTATACAATGTTTTCCTGGTTCTGCTTGCTTCACTTGGCATCAGTTCATCTAAATTTTTCTTTAACCTTTTAAAAAACCGTATCACAACCCATTAAATGCATTCTCATGACCCTATTCTATTTCTCCCATAAATTTACTAATGAAGGTCCTCCCACTGTGGTAAGGGCCACTTCTTTTCTTTTTTCTGTCATGGCCGGATACTAGAGATCAACCTTACAATCTAACCATTTATCTTCCCTCATCCTTGTCATATGACCAAATAGCCCAAAGTCTCTTTTCCTATCAAACTATTTGATAACATCTTTTAGTCCTGTTCCCCTCCCCCTCAAAGTTCTTTACTGACTATACGTGCAGCCTGCTCATACCCTTCTTGAGTGTTTCCACCATCCCATGTGATATTAACTTTGAAGGCTACAATATTTCATGTGTGAAGCCAAACTAATTGAATGCTGATATTAAAAAGATAGATGTATATTTTTCTGAGAAATTTGAGGGTCCTAATAAAGGTGTTTTGAAATTTCCCCAAAATAAACAACTCCACTCTAATGTTTATCTTGGGGAGGAAAGAGGGGTCAGATTCATGGTTAAATGTACTGATTGTCTTAGATGTACATATTAATGACAAATTCTATAGGGCATCCACATTCAAAAGCATGTTGTAATCTGGATAACAGAAGTTCTTAGTCAATTCTTAGTCTTTCCAAGGTGGATGGGTACACAGGCCAGTCTCCTCTTAAACATTACAGATCTCTTCCAGAAGGATCTGCAGTGTTTTAGGGTTTTGGTGTAATCAGCACATTGTTCCACCCACAGTTTCCCTGTTTAATTTGGACACTGTGCTGGATCTCCTTCACCATAGTGACACTCAAGGTTCATTTGACATTTGAACAGGGTTATTTCTGTTGCTCTACCACTCAAGAATTTTTGAATGTTTTCTGTAGAGGCTTTTGAATAAATCAAATTTTTTTGGTAATTTTCTGTAATTAGCAATGCACACTTCATATGCTATTTTTCATTTTTCAATTAATTGTGAAATGGGTTTAGATGCATTCCACTGTTTTATACCACTTTCAAAAGCCAATTTGGTTTATTATAGTAACGCACATTGAAATCTCAATTTGTCTAAAAATGACTCAAAGATTTTATTTAGAGGGACAGTGGGTATATAGACCTCTTGGTGACCCTTTTTTCAATATGAGTAAGGTTTAATATTTCTCCCACACTTTTGGAACACTGTTCTCCTTAAATTACCTTGTACATTAAGCTTCTAAAAGTTGTGTTGGCACTAGCAGGAATATGCTCCATATACATTTGATTCACTCAGGCTGTTTTCTGCATCTTGGTGCTCTTTAATGTCAAATCTATTTCCTCTATGGGAAAATATGGAATTGTGATAATAGGGTCCAAATATTATGGTTATACTGTCAGTTTTTACAAATCATGTTGATGGATAAATGGAAGATGGATTAAAATGGAGAGAAACTTTAGATAGTAAAATTTTTTTGGCCCTCCCTTCATACCAGATGAGAAGTCTCATTATGGTAATAGATAAAAGGTAAAAGATAAAATGTTACTATTATACAACACTATACATGTTTCTTGCATTTCTTAGTTTTTAAACTTTTTCTGTGTAAGTCTGCTGGCCTTCACATGCCATCTGCAGCTTCCCCAAAATTCCCATTTAAATTCTTATGCCAACTTGTGATATACTGAAACTGTGATAGGGAAAGTTGTGATGTTGGAAGGGATAACTGGTTCAGGAAAGAGAAATTAGATTGGTGACTTTGAGTGGAAAGGGGGCTTATGTGAAATGTTCTGGAGACAGAGCTGACAAGATTTGGCAACTTACCTGAATATGTTGGGCCAGAGGTTTTGACTACAAACATGGCTGAACAGAAGGACAGCAAATGCCCTCAACAATAATTTTGCTGTTGTTACCAAGATATGTCCTATTCTTCATGACTTCATGGACCATACTGTCCTATGGGATTTTCTTGGCAGAGATACTGGAGCGGTTTGCCATTTCATGGATTTAAGCAAACAAAGGTTAAATGATATGCTCAGGGCACAATAGGTAGTGTCTGAGGGCCAGATATGAACTTGGGTTTTTTTTTTCCTGACTCCAGGCTTAGTGCTCTATCCACTGAGCCACCCTTAGCTGCCTCCAATAGGAAAAGTCAAGAAAAGGCAGGCTTTGGAAGGGAATGAAAGAATTCTGTTTTAGGTTTGAAATGCTTCTGGGACATACAACTGGGAATGTATATTGGGAAATTGGTGATAGGGGACTATGGCTCAAAAGTGATATGAAAGCTGGATATTTAAATTGGGGAGTCATCTATCTGGAGATGATACATTGATTCCATGGAAACTAATGAGATCACCAAACGAATACAGAAAAAGAGGGCCCAGGTCAACAGATCTGGGATACACTCACATCCAATGAACCACACACGAAGATCCAGCAGAGATTACTGAGAAGCAGTAGTTGCACAGGCAGAACAAAAAAATCAGTATCATAATGTGAGTCATACAAGCATTATTTATTAAGCACCTATTGTGTGCCAGGTACTGTGCTAAATGTTAGAAGAAAGGATAGAAAACAGTCTTATGCAGCCACCATAGGATACTAGGAACACAGTGGTAGAAGGCAGCTAGGTGGCTCAGTGGACAGAGGGCTAGGAATGGAGACCAGAGTTCAAATCCAACCTCTGTTGGACTGTTGTTACTACCTGTAGGATGGTAAGCAAATCACAACTTGTTTGCTTTAATTGACTGAAGAATAAATTGGCAAACCATTTCAGTATTTTTGTCAAGAAAATCCCATGAAAAGTATGGTCCACAAGGCAATGAAGAATGGGACAAGACTGTCCCAACAATAAGCATTCTATGGAACTGAAGTCAAGCATAACTGCTGATGGGAAATGGATTTTCATAATAACGCTGTGAGGTAAGTGCTACAGGTATCATAAAGATCATTTTTACAAATAAGAAACTGAGGAAAAGAAAGATTAAGTGCCTTGATCACAAAGTGTCAGAAACATGACTCAAAAACAAGTTTCATCTGACTCCAAGTCAAGTGCCCTCTGTGAAATTCCTATTGAAACTGATCAATTGAGAGAAATGTTTCAAGGCTAAAATTACAGACCACAACACAGCATTTTCATGCTTTCTGTTGATGTTTGCTTGCATTTTGTTTTCTTTCTCAGGCTTTTTTTCTTTTTAGATCCAATTTTTCTTGTGCAGCAAAATAACTGTATAAATATGTATACGTATATTGGATTTATCATATATTTTAACATATTTAACATCTATTGGACTATCTGCCATTTAGGGGAGGGAGCGAGGGGAAGGTGGTTAAAATTTGGAACAGAAAGTTTCGCAATGTTGAAAAATTACCCATGCATATGTTCGTAAATAAAAAGCTTTAATTAAAAAAAAACCCAACAACAACAACTAAAATTACACATTACGAAGGCTAACCTCATATTGTAGGAAAAGCAATATGGACACTATTATAATAATCCAGAGGACTGATGGAAAAACTCAACTAGATTAGGAGCTGAAGGAATGGAAAGGAGATGGGTGACAAACTGAGAGAAAAATAAACTGGTCTTAGCAAGTAATTTGATTTAAGGGAAAACAGAATTCAAGATAAAATATTTCAAGGACAAATGTCTGGTAAAATTAACAAAATTTGTTAGTTTTAGAAATCTGAGTGACTTTACTCGGAGTCAGCCAGCTAGTAAATGGCAGAGGTAGGATTTGAACAATCTCTGAATTCGAAAATCCAGAGAGAAACAAATCAGTAGAAATAAAGACATAACAAGGGCTACAATAATGTTCTGGAAGAGATAAAAGAGAATTGGACAAGTACTGATGGGGCAATTAGACTTACCAAGAAAGAATGTCATTTTTTCTTAAGGAATATGAATGAAAGAAAAGCAAATGAAAAGATTTCAGTTCTCTGGAAAATTGGACATAAGAATCATTACAAAAGGTTAAAAAAGCTTGAATGAGGATTCATCCAAGCATAGAAAGCAAAGAGAACACTGTAGTGACCATACCTGGTATGTACTGTAATTGTCCTTTTGATATGATTAACTAAGTAAAAAAGATAAAGACTGAAGGAGTCTTCTCTCCAGGATATCAGAAGAATGAAAATTTTAAGGAATAAAGGGAAGGAAAAAGAGAAATGATCCGTAGAGGGAAAGCAGAAATGATTTGTCCTAGGAGATTGGTGAATAGAAGAATATGAAACAATAGAAAGAGATAGAATAAATGGAATACTTGAGGTTAGCTAAGCAATAGATGAAACTATTTTTAAAAGGAAAAATGAGTTGGAACAAAAAAAAAAAAAATAGCAGCTCCTTACTTTTCAATGTATGCTGCCAAGTGAGAGATCAGCCAATAAAATCTGGAGAATCAAGGTAGCTGGTGACCCTCTCCTAAAGTGTGGCAAGTTAGCTAAAAGGTATCCTTTCAGTGACCTGCTGTCATTCTAAAACATCTATCCAGAAAAAAAGGAAGAAAATAAGCATTTATAAAGTATCTGGTATGTGCCAGTCACTTGGCTAAGCACTTTAAAAATCTTTCATTTGATTCTCACAACAACCCTGCAGTGCTTTTAACTCAATTTTCACAGTTGAAGAAAATGAGGAAGAGAGTTTAAGTGACTTGCCCAGAGTCACAGTATCCGTGTAGCTGGTAACTGTTTGAGGCAGAATTTTCCTGATTCCAGTTCCACTGTTTTATTCAATGATGGCCAAGCCATGAGAAAGAACCTTTTTAAGATTTGTCAAAAGTGAGGAACATTACCCATTTCTAACATGGCAAGAGCATAATTAATATCAAAAATTTTGAAAGCATTGTTTAGTATTATGAAGTCTTTGGAAAGAAACTTAAGATCTTAGAGCCATATGTGGCATTTTCCTCACTGCTGTTGATCAATGGTAAAGTTTTCAAAAGAAAAAGGCAAAAATGGGAAATGAATGTATGAAGATCACATTGGTTAGCAAGCTAGATGGCAAATTAATAGCTTTCTCTAAATTTCTTCAACCCTTCAACATTAAAAGGGAACTGTTGGATATAATATCATTGACTCAGACATTTATTAGCTATGTGACCCTAAATAAATCACTTATTTCCTCATCTGTAAAATAAAAAGGTCAGGCTTCATGATCTAAAAGTACCTTTCAGTTCTATATCTATGATTCTTCAAGAGAAAACCCAGCATACAAGCACATAAACTAACAGATTTTAAAAACAAAAGAAAAAAATAAGTAAAACTTCAAAGAGAATTCAAAGCTCAATTAACAATTATAATTTTTATCAAACTGTGCATATCTTTTGATCCAGCAGTGTTTCTACTGGGCCTATATCCCAAAGAGATCTTAAAGGAGGGAAAGAGACCCACATGTGCAAAAATACTTGTGGCAACCCTTTTCATAGTGGCAAGAAACTGAGTTGGATGCCCATCAACTGGAGAATAGCTGAATAAGTTATGATATGTGAATGTTATGGGGTATTATTCTTCCATAAGAGACAATTAGCAGGATGATTTTAGACAGGCCTGGAGAGACTTACATGAACTGATAAGTGAAATTAGCAGAACCAGGAGATCACTGTACATGGCAACAACAATATTATACAATGATCAATTCTGATGGACGTGACTCTTTCCAATAATGAGATGGCTGAGACAAATTTTAATGATCTTATGACGAAGAGAGCCATCTACACCCAGAGAGAAGGCTATGGGAACCGAGTATGAATCACAATATAACATTCTCACTCTTTGTTGTTCACTTGCATTTTGTTTTCTTATTTCTTTCCTTTTTGATCTGATTTTTCTTGTGCAGCAAGATAATTTTATAAATGTTTACATATATTGAATTTAACATTTTAACATATATAATATATTTTGGATTGCTTGAATCTAGAGGAGTGAGGTAGAGGGAAGTAGGGGAAAATTTAGAACACAAGACTATGCAAGAGTCAATGTCGAAAAATTATCCGTGCATGTTTTGAAAATAAAAACCTTTAATTTAAAAAAGTAAAATAAAATACCATTATAAATGAGACCATTAAAAAAAAAACCCAAATATTGTAATAGTATAATTAAAGATAAAAACCTTAAAACTCTCCAGAGAGCATGGAACAAGTTTTACAATTCAAAAGAGAATTGCATTAATCAAAGAAATCAGGAATGAATATAGGTCGTAAATTAGTTATCAATGAGGAAAATAGAACTCTTAATGAAGAATTAAAATATATCAACAAAAGTGAAGCCACAATCGTCTCTCCAATAAAATACAATTGTGAAAAAGTAACATTTCTAATAAAATTTGACAAGAGGAAAATGACCAACCAGGTCCTTGAGACAACTAGGACTCAGTGAGGGAATGAGTATGGTTTGTCTGAAAAAAAGTTTTGGGTTTTCAGCTAATAATTTAAAAGGAATAGGATCTTGCCTAGGAATGTTAAGTATACTTTAATTGATACCACCTAATGAAAAAAGCTGATGCTACAGATTTCTATTAGATGGAGCAGGACTTTATACATCAAACATAATAGGAACAAATTCAATGGAATATAGGGAGAGGTGATTGTACCTGTATTAACATATATACAATGTTCTAATTTTTCTTTATGATCTATTTTATGAGCAAATTGCATATATGTAACATTTATTTTCTTAAGATTTTATACAGCACTTTTGATATTAGCTATTTGTCTGTAATATGCAATATGGTCAAAACTATAAACCATTTCTAGTGAACATTAATTGAATACAATAAATATCTGTAACAGGTGCTAGTAAACACCTATTTTTACAGAATACACTAAAAATAAAATGAGGAAGCCAATAATCCTCAGGGATGTGGTTTTATTGGTTTAAAGCTATAATTTAACATTCAAACATTTAAAGCACAACATTTAAGATACCGTTCCCCCTCAAAAAAAAAAATCAAAATTAGAGATGGGAAAGCATCTTATCAGACCCCTTTTATGAGATAGGTAGAGTCTCAATACTCACAATGGAGAGATAAAGCAGAGAACAAATAATTTAAGTCAATCTCTATAATACTAAATGCAAAAAAATTAAGCAAAATTCTAGCAAAAAAACCTAAAGATATATATTCAAAAAGTAATTAATTATGACTAAGCTAAAACCATACCAGAGATGCAAGTATGGGTCAACATTAGGAAAATAATTAGCATAATTAATCTAAACAGATAAAACCCACAATGTCAATGGCTGGGAAAAAAAGCCTTTTAATAACAAAACAGCATTCATTTATGTATTGCTTACAATGGAGAAACAGCAGAATTTCTCAATGCAAAGAGTTTATAGAAGATGAAGATGTCCTACTCACCATTATGATGTAACAATTCTAGAAATGCTATCACAGTTAAAAAATGAAACCAAAGGCATAAATAGCAGTAGGCATAACCCTTTTTTGCAGATGACATGATGGTGCCTGCAAAACCTCAAAACTCCTCTCTATTAGTTTTTTAGCAAAGATTTATTTTTATCTAAGAAAAGAAACTTAATAGAAAATAAATAACTTTAGCAAGGTATTAAAATGCAAAATCCACAGAAATTAAGCACTGCTATCCAATATTAACAAATAAACAAAAACAAAAAGACTGCAGCATTGTGTTGTGGTTTCAGGGCTGGTCCTGAAGTTAGTCAAGTTGGCAAAGATTCACAACCCATCCTGACACATACACAGGGCAAGTTAATTAACGTTTTGGTGCTCCAGTAAGCTTCAAATGAAGAACATTTGCCAAAGGAAGTCTGAACCAAAACCAAAATAGTAATCAAACAGGAAGAAATTAGGGAAAATCCATTTAAATAAGCATGAAATATAACATCCGAGAGTTGAACTTCCTAAGATATATAAAATTTATATAAATCAACTACAAAAAACTCCACAGAAATAAAGAGCAATAAATAAAGTCACTTATTTGCTGTTTATGGTTGAGTTGTATCAATATAACTAAAATAATATTACCTTCTATAATACATTTAGGGTTATATATAAATTAACCAGATGATTTTTATAATTAGACAAAATAGCCCCCTAGCTGTGTGACCCGGGGCAAGTCACTTAACCTCAATTGCCTCAGCCCCCCCAAAAAGAAAAATTAGACAAAATAATTCAATTGAAATAACCAAGGTTTAGAAATAATTAAAAAAACGCATGAATTAAAAAGGCATAGCGTTATTAGACATCTTTTGGATATTTACCAACCATCTTTTAAATAATCCATTTATGAATCAGTTGTTCCAATTGTTTAAATTTTTTTCTTAAAAAATGAAGAATCCTCCTTGTCCTCTTCTAAATGCCTCCTACCCATCCCCATTAAGAAAACAAAAAAAAACAAAACTAAGCAAAACCAATTCCCTCATTGGCTATCACTCTCAAACCCTACTTACAACATGAATTCATCACCTCTACCAGGAGGTGGATAGCATATGTCTTAAATCCTGTGAAATCATAGCTAGTCACTAAATTGATTAGAGTTTTAAAGTCTTTTGAAGATGTCTTTGCAATAATATTATTATACAAACTGTCTTCCTGGTTATGCTCATTTTATTCTGTATAAGTTCATACCAGTCTTCCCAGGCTTCTCTGAAACCAATTCCTCCTTCCTCATTTTTTTTTTTTAATAGCACAACAGTATTCCATTACATAACATGAACTAGTTCAGTCATTCCCCAATTGATGGCAAAAAAAAATTGGAAGCTGAGAGAAAGCCTATCATAAAAGAAGCTATTTTGCATATAGGACATTTTCTCTGTGTCTTTGGGATATAGATCTCATATCAGTGTTGCTGGGTCAAACAGTATCACTGTACAGTTTTATCATGCCCTCCAAATAGGATATAAAAGGGAAAAGGATCTGCATGAACAAAAATGTTTGAATTTTTTTTTTTTTTTTGGTCTTGGCAAAAAAATTGAAAATTTAGGGAATGCCTATCAATTGGAGAATGGCTGAACAAGTTGTGATTTTTGAACATAACAGAATATTCTTGTGCTGTAAGAATTGATGAGTACCAAAAAGTTAAACTGTGCATACCCTTTGACCCAGCAGCGTTTCTATTGGGCTTATATCCCAAAGAAATCATAAAGGAAGGAAAGGGCCCCACATGTGCAAGAATGTTTGTGGCAGCCCTTTTTGTAGTGGCTAGAAACTGCAAACTGGAAACTGAATGGATGCCCATCAATTGGAGAATGGCCAAACAAATTATGGTGTATGAATGTTGTGGAATATTATTGTTCTATAAGAAATGACCAGCAGGACGATTTCAGAGAGGTCTGGAGAAACTCTCATGAACTGATGCTGAGTGAAGTGAGCAGAACCAGGAGATCATTATTCACGGCAACAACAAGACTATATGATTATCAATTCTGATGGACATGGCTCTCTTCAACAATGAAATGTTTCAAACCAGTTCCAACTGTTCAGTGAAGAAAGCCATATACACTCAGAGTGAGGGATGTGAAATGTGGACCACAACACAACATTTTCATGCTCTCTATTGATGTTTGCTTGCATTGTGTTTCCTTTTTCTGATTCTTCTTTCTTGTAGATATCATTTTTGTGCAAGAAAAATCATAAATGTGGAAATATGTATACATACATTCGATTTGTCAATTATTTAACATAATTAACATGTAGTGGATATCCTGCCATCTAGGGGAGGGCTGGGGAGTAAGGGGGAAAAATTTGTAACAGAAAGCTTGGAAAGGTTTAATGTCAATAAATACCCAATAAAAAGATTTTGAAAAAAAAGTTCTAATTTAAAAAAAAAAAAGGAAAGAAAAAAAAAATTGATGAGCACAATGCTCTCGGAAAAGTTTGGAAACTTACATGAACTGATGCAAAGTGAAGTGAGTTGAACCAGGAGAAACACTAGAGTAATAGCATTATGTGAAGATCAACTAGGAATAACTTTTTTAATGAATTTTTTTCCTTTTTTTTCCCCCCACAACATATGGAAATTTTTTATATGAATCTTCTCAGATTGGCTTAAATGACAGAAAAAGATAATGATAAATGTTGGAAGGGATGCAGAAAAACTGGAACACATACACTGTTGGTGGAGTTATGAAATGATCCAATCATACTGAAGAGTAGTTTGGAACTATGCCCAAAGGGTTATAAAACTAATACTATGCACACCCTTTTGTCTAGCAGTGTCACTACTGGGTCTATCACAAAGATAGATAAAAGAGAGAAAAGGAATCCACATGTGCAAAAATGTTTGTGACAGTTCTTTTTGTAGTAGCGAGGAACTAGAAACTAAGTGGATGCTCATCAATTGGAGAATGGCTGAATACATTATGGTATATGAATGTGATGGAATATTATTACTATTTAAGAAATGATGAACAGGCTGATTTCAGAAAAGCCTGGAAAGACTTTACATGAACTGATGGCTGAGTGAAGTGAGCAAAACCAAGAGAACATTGTACATAGTAACAAGATTAAGCGATGATCAACTGTAATGGACTTGGCTCTTCTCAACAATGTGGAGAGTAAAGGCAATTCCAATAAACTTGTGATGGAAAGAACCATTTGCATCCAAAGAGAACTATGAGATCGAATATGGATCAGAGCACAGAATTTTCACTTATTAAATATTTTTTTCCCTTTCATAGCTTCCCTCTCCCCCTTTGGCCGAATTTTTCTTACGTGACAAATATGGAAATGTTTAAAAGAACTGCATTATTTAACCTATAGATCAGATGACTTGCTACCTTGGGAAAGGAAAAGAAAAAAGGGAGGAAAAACTTGATACAAAGTCTTACAAAAACAAATGTTCAGTTATGGAATATTATTGTTCTATAAGAAATGATGGACAGGATGATTTCACAAAGGCCTGGAGAGATTTAC
This sequence comes from Myrmecobius fasciatus, assembly GCA_023553655.1. NCBI lineage: Eukaryota > Metazoa > Chordata > Mammalia > Dasyuromorphia > Myrmecobiidae > Myrmecobius > Myrmecobius fasciatus. Next base: position 84,936 of record JAJPUD010002365.1, read on the forward strand.
ATAAACTGATGATAAGTGAGAGTAGAGCCAAAAGAACATTGTATACAGCAACAAGATTATGTGATGATCAACACTGAAAGACATGGCTCTTTTCAGTGATGAAGTGATTCAGGACAATTCCAATAGACTTGTGATAGAGAGCCATCTGCATCCAGAAAGAGGACTATGGAGATTGAACATGGATCACAACATACTATTTCCATCTTTTTTGTTGTTGTTCACTTGCTTTTTTCCTCTCTTTTTTTCCTTTTTGATCTGATTTTTCTCATCCAGCATGATAAATGTGGAAATATGTATAGAAGAACTGCTTATGTTTAACATATTAGATTACTTGCTATCTAGGGGAGGGGAATAGGGAAAAGAGAAAAATTTGGAACACAAGGTTTTGTCCTTGCAAAATGAATGCTGAAAATCATCTTTGAATATATTTTGAAAATAAAGCTATTTTTAAACAATTTAAAAAGAAAAATAAATGTTGAAAACTACTTTTACATGTATTTGAAAAATAAAATATTGAAAAATTTTAAAAATGTTTTACAAGATTGCATATAATATTCAAACCTGTCTATGTGTAATTGGAAAAAATAAAATACTATTTAAAAAAAATAAATTCTTCTGAATTGTTTTAATTTGCATTTCTGTATTTGTGATTTAGATTTTTTTTTTTTCAACATGGCTATAGGATGAATTTCTTCCTCAGAAATTACTTTACATATCCTTGGACTATTTTTCTTACCTGGAGAACAGCTCTTATTCTAATAAAATTGAATTAGCTCGCTATATATTTTAGGAATAACATCTTTACTGGAGAATCTTGTTGCAGATATTTGTTACCCCTCTTCACATGCTTCCCTTTTAATTTTAGTTGGATTGGTTTAATTTGTTCAAAAATTATAAGTGACCATTTTACCTATTGTGGTAGTCTTTGTTTTTTTGCTTGGTTATGAACTCTTCCTCTGGTTACAAATCTGACAGGTAATTTTTTCCTTTGTTAAAACCTTTATCACAGTTTATGTCTAATTAGCATGCCCATTTGGAGTTTATGTTAGTATATGGAATAAGATGTTGGCCTTTATACTTTGTTTCTACCAGCATATTTTCCAGCATTTGCCAGATAGTGAGTTCTTACTCCAAAAAAGCTATGATCTTTGGGTAGGATTGCTAGATTACAGCCTGTTTCTATATATAGTGTACCTAATCTGTTCCAATGACCATCCTATTCCTTAAAGCAACACCAAACAGCTTTAATGATTGCTCTTTTGCAATATGTTTTAAGATCTGGTACTGTTAAGGCCCCTTTCTTTTCTACTCTCATCAATTCCCTCGAAATTTAATATCTTGTTCCTATAAATTAATTCGGCTATTCATCTTCTAGTTCCATAAACTTTGTAATTTGATTAGCATGGCACTAAATAAGCAAATTAATTTACTAAGTACTGTCATTTTTATATTGACTAAGCCTAATCAAAAACAATACTTGCCCAATTATTTAAATGTTTTTTATTTAAGGTGTTTTGTGAAATCATACTAAAATTATAAAACAGATTCTTGTTAATTGTTTATTTTAAACAAAAAATGAACAGTAGAACAAACTGGAAAAGAAAAAAAATGGAAACAATAGTCTAATATTTCATAAACCCAAGAAGGTAAGGAGATGGGTAAAGAAGTTCCTCGTTTTTTGGTTTTCATTTTTAACAAAAACTGCTGGTAATTTAAAAAGCAATTTGGAAGAAATTAGGCTTAAACCAACATCTTAAATTTTGCTCCTTTTCTCTGCCTTGCCTCCAAATAAGAAGAGAATAAGATCAAGTATCTTTTGCAACTATACTTGGGATATAGTTCTTAACCAAATGACAGAGAGAATATAAAGAGATAATTTTGACTGTAAAATCAAAGATTTAATTGAAATAAATCAATGAAGAATTAGAAAACAGTAGTGAGAAAAATACCAAATATTAATGTCTAATATCCAAATTTTACAAGCAATTAAGAGATTCCACAAATGATAACTTTTGACTAGTTATGAACTATATTCTCAAAGAATTACAAGCTATAAATGAAAGGATAAAAACATGTTCCAATTCACTAACAGGAAGAGAACTGCAAATTAAAACCATTCAGGTTTCACTTCATATCATGCAAATTGGCAAAGATGAAATGGAAAAATCAACATTAGAGATAGTAGAAAGGTAGACACACAGAAGAAATGTTCAGACATATGAAATATTTCAATTGTTCTATCAGTTTACAATTACGCAAGGAAAATGACTCAATTGTATATAGCCTACCCAGGAATTCTTTGATTGGGAATATACTCTGAAGAAATAAAAATCAGGAACAAAAAAAAAACATACAAAATATTCCTTGAAAAAATTTTTGTAGTTTCAGAGAATTAGAAACAAAATTATCCCTAACTTAGAGAGTAGCTTAAAAAAATACCTCCCCCTACATAATCAATGTAACATATCGTCTTTGCCATAAAAGTAATGAAATTAAGACATGTGAGAAAAATAATATAAAATAATGTGCACTATTATTACATGTAAATGAAAAACCAGACGATACTGAAGGAGATTCAATGAAATTTAATGCCTTCCTCAGGTAAAGAGGTGGTTAACCACTAAGGCACATTTGGTAATAGCTAAAGTTTTTGTTTAATTGTTTTTTTATGGTCACAATGTAGGAATCAATAAAATGTATCTTTGTAATTGCCCTAGTAAAAATTGGACTTAAATGGAAATAAGGGGGAAGGAACTGCCTATGATCTATCAAACAAGATTATTATATAACGCATTATTAAAGAGATATTTAGTTAATACCCAGGAAAGGAAATGGTCGTTACAAAGAACCAGTATGGCTTCAAGAAGAACAGGTTATACCAGACTAATCTTATTTCCTTTTTTGACAGGGTTACTAAACTGGAAAAACAAGAGAAGGTTATACATCTTTACATTTACACCTATATATTAGAAAAGCATTTGATAAAAAAAAATCTCATATTATTCTTGTGAGAGAGATGGAGAAGAGTGGCCAAAGATACTAGAAGAAGAATTTGGAATTGATTAAATGCCTGAACTGAAAGGGTAGTCATGAATAGTTAGATATCAAACTGGGAGAATATTTCCAGTGGACTATTCCAAAGATATATGCATGGATCCCTGTGCTATTTAGGAAGTTTTTCAACGATTTGAATAAAACCAGAAGGCTTCCTTTTTTCAATATGGCATAAAGTTGGTAGAGATTAGCAGCTCTGTAAGTGTAATTACTCAAACCCCCAACAACTCCAGAGGACACATCCCATTTAACTAGTACATACACTTTAGTAAAAATTTCATTTACCTTGAATGTTTGTAAACTGTCAGACTTTAGTTCAGAATAAAGAATCTGTACTGGCTAGATAGATTATGTACAATATTAATCTTTAGCATATGCCTGGGGATTTTGCTCAGTGTCATTAGTAGAAGGAAAGTTTGACGCATCTGGGGGTTTTAGTGGAATGAAAGTTCAATCTAAGAGAGAAGTGTGATATGAAAGCCAAAAAAATCATGTGATTTTGGTTTGCATTGAAAAAGAGGTCTAGGGGCAGCTAGGTGGCACAGTGGATAGAGCACCAGCCCTGAAGTCAGGAGGACTTGAGTTCAAATCTGGTCTCAGACACTTAACATTCCCTAGCTGTGTGACCCTGGGCAAGTCACTTAATCCCAGTTGCCTCAGCAAAAAAAAAAAAAAAAAAAAAAAAGAAACAAAAAGGTCTAAGCCAGCAGGATGATTTCAGAGAAGCCTGGAGAGACTTGCATGAACTATGCTGAGTGAAATGAGCAGAACAAGATTATGCATGGCAACAAGACTATATGATGATCAATTCTGATGGACATGGCTCTCTTCAACAATGAAATGTTTCAAACCACTTCCAATTGTTCAGTGAAGAAAGCCATATACACCCAGAGAGAGAGATATGAAATGTGGACCACAACATAACATTTTCATGCTCTCTATTGATGTTTGCTTGCATTGTTTTTCCTTTGATTTTTTTTCTTGTAGATACGATTTTTCTTGCACAACGATGATAAGTGTGGAAATATGTATACATATATTCGATGTCAGGTATTTTAAAATAATTAACATATGGTGGATTTCTTGCCATCTAGAGGAGGGGTGGGGAATAGGGGGGAAGAATTTGTAACAGAGCTTTGTAAGGGTCAATGTTGAAGAATTACCCATACATGTGTTTTGCAAATAAAAACTTTTAAAGGGGAAAAAAACCAAAAATAAATAAATAAAAGTATCTCTTCTAAAAAAAAAAAAAAAGAAATTAAAGAAAGAGGTCCAAGGAATGGGTAAATGTTGAATGATGCTCTGACACCCCATATCGTGTTTAGTAATGTTCACCACTGTTTAGTAAGGGCACTGAAAGGCTGGAGAATGTCTTCAGAAGAGGATGGTCAGGATAAGGAGGGCAATCAAGATGGTGAGAGGTCATATATTTTACATATATAATGCATAATGTAATATATTACTTATTACATTATAATACATTATACATTTAAAAATAGAAATTTCAAATGAGATAGAAGCTATGCCCTAGAAAACTTGGTTAACCCTTTCAGCTCCACAACTATCATTCCCCTTACCCTAATTACCTCTCCTACTGCCAAGTCCCTCACCTGGCCCTCTATATTCTAGAGAGGCCCAATCATGCTTCACTTTACTCCTCCAGTAAACATCTCACCAGCTGTTTTGTCTCCTCCCCATACTTCATTCAGTTCTGGCACTATAATCAAGTCAATAGTATATTTGTAATCAAATAGTGATCTCCTCCCTTTAACTCCACTTACCATCTCCAACTTTTCAAATTAAAGTAGCTATAAAGCAATTTTTTTTCCACACAAGAGGCCATTTTTACTTTTATATTCCTTTTGTTTACAAGATCTTGATAAATAATAAATGCTTTTTCATTTTTTATTCTAACATATCCAACTTTTCTCTCTTTGGGAGTTAATCTAAATAATAAAAGAGCAAGGGAAAAAAGCAATTTTGCAAAATGAACTTATCAAAAGAATTTGACACTATATGCAATGTTTTAGAGAGTACATCATAACCGTACTTCAATTTGAATAGACATGCTTGTTTGACCCAAAGTATGGAACGAGGAGCAATGGATATAAGTTGCCAAGGAATAATATAGGTTTAATGATCAAGAACAGGGATTCCAGAGGACTTCAATACACAGATTTTTCTGCTTGCTTATTTAATTTCTATTGTTTTCATTAATACTCTTCCATTATTATTATGTTTATATTATTCATGTTATCACCAGTGGTAACCTGCTTAGACATGTTTCTTCATAGAAGATTTGAAGTGGAATCTTATGAAAAGCAGAACCTGAAATCTTGGGATTGGTAAAGTAGATCTGATTATGAGTTACTTCAGACTAGCCCTTGGATATCACTGAGCATCTGTTTCTACCAAGGCATTTTCTCTTATCTAGGTGGTAAAAAGCTTTTTAGTCATGAGGTGATGCTTATATTTATTTCCCTTGTCCAGTGCATAAAAACTTTGGGAAATTCCAGTATATAATTCTAATACCAAGTAGATAATTGTATTTATAAGTTAAAATTTCATTTAGTCTCATGTTAGCTCAATTTAACTTTGTCAGTTTCTTACTGTATTATTCTCTCAGGCCAACACTTGAGAAAATATAGCTGTATATCTAACATAAAGGAATAGATGGCTTCCTGAAGAGTTGTTGAATGGAAATTTTTTTAAAAGTTTTCTTCTCCCCTTTTCATTTCATCTAAAAAAGTAAATGCATTCATCTAAAGAAAAAACCTTGACATTCTCCCACTGACTAGATATGATAAATGCTGTAACTCAAATCTTTTCTTTTCTGTGATTCTAAAATTCTCGACCAAAATAAGTCATCAAATTTAAATGAAAAGAAAACATGGGCAAGTTGTATGTGGGTGTGTTTTTAGGGGGAGACAATGTAAAAGGAAAACAAAACTGATATGATGTACTGAAAAGAATCATTGAATCCTCCCTCTTCTGTAATATTTTCAATAGTAAAATAACATTTTTCATTTATCTACTGGCTAAATGATCTGAGCTGAAGAGAGATCCAGAAACACGAAAAAGAAAATCATGCAAAGTAAACTAAGTTAGCAGAGCACACGCAGGACATGAAACAAAAGCTGCATAAGCTAGAAATTCTATGTATTGAATATTTGTTTTCCTTCCCCCTCCCAACTCGATTAAATTTTTTTTCTTCCAAATTTTCTTCTTTCCTAAAATTCTTCCCTGGATCTTCAGGCTTAGTTTCTTAATTCAGAGAAGTTAAGAATGAACTACATTGAATTCTGACAGCATAAAATTATAATCCCTTATGTAAGTAGTCTCTGAAACAAGTAGGTATAACTTTGTTATGAAGTAGTTTTTTCTGATCCAGCCATTCTGGAGAGCAATTTGGAACTATGCTCAAAAAATTATCAAATTGAGCATACCCTTTGATCCAGCAGTATTTCTACTGGGCCTATATCTTAACAGAGGGAAAGGGACCCACATGTACAAAAATGTTTGTGGCAGCCCTTTTCAAAGTGGCAAGAAATTAAAAACTGAGTGGATGTCCATCAGTTGGAGGACTGAATAAATTATGCTATATGAATGTAATGGAATATTACTACTATTTAAGACATGATGAACAGGTTGATTTCAGAAAAGCCTGGAAAGACTTATATGAACTGATGCTGAGTGAAGTGAGCAGAACCAGAAAATCATGGTACACGGCAGCAATAACAACATTATACAATGATCAATTCTGATGGATGTGACTCTTTCCAACAATGAAATGATAGAGGCCAGTGTCAATGATCTTGTAATAGAAAGCCTTTTCTACACCCAGAGAGGACTGTGTGAACTGAGTGAGAATCACAATAACATTCTCACTGTTTTTGTTGTTGTTCATTTGCATTTTGTTCTTATTCATTTTCTTTCCTTTTTGATCTGATCTTTCTTGTACAGCAAGATAATTGTACAAAAATGTTTACATATATTGAGTCTAACATTTTAACATGTATAACACATATTGGATTACTTGCTATCTAGGGGAAGGGGTGGAAGGAAGGAGGGGAAAATTTGGGACAAAGCTATGCAAGGATCAATGTTGAAGAATTATCTGTGCATGTTGGAGGGGGAAAGGGAAAAAGCTTTAATAATTTAAAAAAAAAGAGGTGGTTTCTTGCAGAGTTTTGGTAAATATACACTTAACTTTCTGAACTAACTTCAGCTGTAAACTTCCTATAAGCTAGATTCTTACAGGAAAAATCGAAGCCCAAGTCAGCCACCATAACATTTATTTCAAAGGGTAGCTTGTCTTTGTCAGTATGAAGAACACTGATATTCAATTCTTTTCTATGTCTATTCAAATCTTTATATCATCAGGCTTTTTTAAAAAGCCTAATGAAATACTATTAGGGTGACAAAAAGTATTTGCTCTATCAACTTGATCAAAATCAAGATAAATATTTATGTAATCATCTTGTAATTTTTTCAACTACAAATGCAGTGAACTTATAACAGTAGGACCATAACATTACAGAAGAGATTTAACATGTGAAACAAAGGAGGAAAAAACATAATACCAACTTAGGTTTCTCAGACTTATTTCTTTCTTGTTTGCTTAATGTTCAACCAGCTCATTCCAGCTGTCCAATACTGCCTATTAAATTCCTACTAATACTTTAATGACCAGGTCAAATGGCAAAAGCTTCTTCTATGAAGCTTTACTAGATCCCTCTTGACAGAAGTTCCCTTTCTTTTCCTGTTAACTTCTAGATATATTCTTTGGCTCCTTTGAAGTAGTTAGCATTCAAAATTCATATTGTAATGGAAAAGGGCATTCAATTTGGAGTCAAAGGACCAGACAAATTCTAATTCTACCACAGACCATGAAGAAGTCATCACCTTCATGGGCTTACTTTATAAAATGAGGGGACAGATGACATCTAATTACAGTTTAGTATAGTAGATAGAGAGGGTAATTTGGATGTTCTAGTGTTATATCTGCTTTCATAATTTCCAGAAGTTCTAAGTATATGAACTGCTCTTTACAAGGAAAAAAGAATACTTCATTATTAAAATAATAAATGCAAGTCAGTTTGATTACTATGTCTTGTTACTCCAAATTATTAAGAGTTTAAGAATCTGAATTATAAATAAACTCATCTGGAGTCTGCCCCATCCTCTAAAAATGGACAGGCAAGAAGAAGAAAGATTCAACAGCAGAGAGAACTGGAAGCCAAAATTTTTTCTCCTCCACCTCGCTACTAAGATGGTTTCCTCAAGGGGAACCCAGAACACAATTTATTTTGCTTAGAAATGGTTTTAGTAGCTTTATGTTCTACTGTGAATGGGAGGGAGAACACCCTAAAAAGATCTGTTCTTGAGGATTGTGAAACTAGGAACAGAATCCCAAGAAAATCACAAAGGTGATCAAAAATGACCCACACGTGCAAAAATGTTTATAGCAGCTCTTTTTGTAAATGGCAAATAATTGGAAAGTGAATAGATGCCCATCAACTGGGAAAATTGGGAAATGACTGAATAAGTTAAGGTATATGAAAGGAATGAAATATTACTGTTGTATAAAAAAATGAACAAATTGATTTTAGAATGGCCTGGAAAATTTTACACAATTCTGAGTCAAGTAGAATCAGGTGGACATGGCTCTTCAACAATGAGATGTTTCAAACCTGTTCTACTTGGACAGTGATGAAGAAAGCCATCTACATCCTGAGAGGCCTGTGGGACCTCAACATAGCATTTTCACACTTTCTGTTAATGTTTACTTGCATTGTTATCCCTCTCAGGTGGTTTTTTTGTTTTTGTTTTTTGTTTGTGTGTGTGTGTGTGTGTGTGTGTGTGTGTGTGTGTGTGTAGAACCGATGTTTCTTGTACAGCAAGTTAACTGTGTAAATATGTATACATATACTGGATGTCATATTTTAGCGTAGTTAACATGTATAGACTACCTGCCATATAAAGGGGAGGGAGAAGGGGAAGGAGGGGAAAATTTGGTTTTGCAAGGGTCAGTGTTGAAAAATTACCCATGAATATGTTTAGCAAATAAAAAGCTTTTAAAAAAAAAGTAGAGTCAGGAATATATTGTACACTAATAGCAAGATTGTATGATAATCAACTATGAAAGACTTGGTTCTTCTCAGTGGTTCAGTAATCCAAAGCAATCCCAATAAACACTGGAAAGAAAACACCAATAAATAAATAAATATAAGAAAAAAGCTAGAGACAATATGAGGATCAGAAGCTACAATGAAGTGGCCAACCAGATGCAAGCTAAAGACTGAGTGGATAAGTACCAGTAACGGACTTCTTAGGGTAAAATATCAGAAGAAGGGTCCTAATCCATGAAGATGTTTAAGTCTACAGATCATCACCTATTTAACATTGCCTATATGAAAACTTCCTTTTCACGACCCCTTCAAAGAAGGCTAGCAGAGGTAAAGAGTATGGAAGGAAAAATAAAAGGGGTACCCAGCCTACAAATGAAAGAAACATTCTACTTGTATCTATGCTATTTAATGCTATATGTGAACTATGATTATTTGCTCCCATGTCTCAGTAATCGAATAAAATTTGAAGAGGGAAACCCAACCCTTTAAAGGGACAACATATAATCTTGCTCTAGACAGATTGGGGGGAGGGGAGGTAGGGAAGACGGGGAAAAAAGGAGATAGAGAACAAGCATATGATTTAATAACCTTCCAAAATACAAGTGCAGAAAAATACTTATACCTAACCCTAGACTTTTGAACCTAGTTTTAAAAAACATCAATGGCAGGGCATGTGGGAAAGGATACTTTGCATATTATCTAGTGCTACATGCTAAGGTAGTAATGGTTAATGTCTTAATGTCCTGGCACTAAAAGGTATCTGGTAATTATCCTTTATCCTCTTCTATAATGAAGCTCAACCAGGGTGAATTCTTCAATACTAACATAGCACAATACTCTTGAACACTACTGTAACAATATATTATTTTTTGTTTATTTGAAGAAAAGTGGGAAAAAAGTGTAATGGAAAATAAGAATTAAGTGCAAGAGAAAGTTCTCTTCAGAAACTGCTGGCATTAGTAACTGAAAAAGATGATTACTGGAACATGAAAAGTCATTTTGAGGGTAAATTGAAGCTGATCTTGTGGCCAAATTACTTAAGGGCAAAAAGAGAACATCTGGGTTTGTTAAACTGGATGCCAAGAAAAATAGATTTCTTGAAGTCACCTTTACTACTCTTAAATCACACCAAGAAATAATCTCGATTTATGATTATATATTTGCTTCCCATCCTCTCAAAATTCCACATCTAATTTATACAGGAATTCTTGCTATATTAAGTTATCATGAACCTCTTATTTCAAAAAGAATGTGCATAAATTGATACATTTAAGTGATTTGGTGAAAAGAATGCCAGAACCAGGTAGGGCCAAATACAAAAACTTTCTCCAGACACTAGCTATGTGACCCTAGTTAACTCCTACACTTCTCTTTGCTGATTTCCTCATTTGTTAAAATGAAATTAATAGTTCCTACCTTACAGAGTTGCTTTAAGGACCAAATCAGATTATTTATCGAAAATACTTTTATAAATATGAAAGCACCAATAAACTAGCTTTTATTATTTTGTCACACTGCATGCTGGAGAGTTCCTGGCATGTCAAATTACTAAGTTGTCTTTAGCAGGATTTTAATAGTCAGATCCTGCTCAGCACAAATCAATTTGTCTATACTATACCCAATTTCAAAACTTCTAATTGAGCTCTTTATAGAACCTCTCTGTTCCATTAAGGTTTTTTTTTTTTTTTAAATGCTCATAGATCTCTCTTCAAACAGTTTAATCATTCATCAAAATACAAATATACAAAAATATTTAAGAAGGAAGAAATAAATTGGTGGCAGCAGTAAACCCTTTCTGTCCTTCCCCAATTAACCTTATTTTTTCACTTGCTATTTTACAATACAGAAGAATATCAAGTATATATCTAAAGACAAAAATTTGTTTTTATCAATGGATTTCCTATAACAAAATTTAACTCCAGTAAGATAGCACTGAGTCTTAAAGGAAATAAAGCAAATCCTTTGACTCAGTAAAGTCGAAGTGAGAAAACTAATGGATGATATGCATGCAATAAAAACATCCACATGACCAGCTGGTACAAATAGTCTACCAGGTGGATAACGAAAAGTTAAATTCATTTTAAGCATCTGGCATTGAACTAGCAACTACACAATGAATAAATTTCCTTTTTTTTTCCTTGACTAAATTCCTTCTATTTCAAGTAGCCAAATATTTTTATTTGCAGTTAGATTTGTAAGAATGAAAAGGAAACAGGAAATTGCGTCGTTTGAAATCACTCAATTTAAATAGATGACAATCTACTTCAATAAAGCATTTTCAGAGTAGAAATTCTGCTGCAATTGAAAACTAGTTAAGTTTTTAATGGTCATTATGAATCAAATTGTATGCTATTTTAATTCACCTTCATTTGGTGATACCACATCACTAAATAAAACTCAGACTGTTTCAAATGCCAGCTTGGCCCATAACTTAAAAAAAAAAAAAGTAAATTTCTTTAAAAAGTTGGCAACAATTCTTCCTTCAGAGAAAGTTCTATGGTAAAGTTGGGGAAAGTGGGGCAGCTAAGTGGCACAGTAAATACAGCACCAGCCCTGAAATCAGAAGGATCAGAGTTTAAATTTGACCTCAGACACTTAACACACTTCCTAGCTGTGTGACCCTGGGCAAGTCAATTAACCTCAACAACAACAATAACAAAAAAAAAAAAAAAAAAGTTGGGGAAAGAAAAATCTCTCCACAGTGGGGGGAAGGGAGGATCTACTGACATCAGCTGTGGAGTGATATATTCTCAGTCATGAACCTTCACCTTTCACATACAGTTCCAAGTCATAGTCATAGTAAGTATTTACCTTAAGGTACTAAGTAAGGTACCCTATTTAGACCAGAAATGAACCCAAAGTATACTGGTAGCCCATTTCCCCCACCTAATGTCCAACTCTGGTGTTTCACTCACTTACCAATATTGGTAAGATAAGAAGTTAGTTGCTCCTATAATTAAGAATAAATCAATGCTATGTCATTAAAAAACCTGGTACTGGTCAATCTTTCCAGTCTCAGACATCATTTCCCTCCAAGAACTCTGGTTCAAAATGTTTTTTCTTGTTGTACCTTAGAGAGCATTTTATCTCTCACTTCTCTGATGGTTCCTCTAGCTTAGGCAGCAAAGTGGAGATAGTCCAGACCCTAGAGTTGACTTTGGGAAAGTTATTTCACCTGTTTGCCTCACTTTCTTCATCTATAAAATGTGGGTAAACAAATAGCACCTATCTCCCATGATTGTTGCAAGGATCAAATGAGACAATTACAAAGCACTTAATAATAATAAAAAATAACCAACATATACACAGTGCTTACTATGTAGTAAGGACTGTGCTAAGTGCTCAGAAATAAGTATCCTTCAAAGCTCAAGTTCAATTACCACCGTCTAATACAAGCCTTTGCTGATCTCTCAAACTTCCTTTTTTTTTAATTAAAGCTTTTTATTTACAAAACAAAAGCATGGGGTAATTTTCAAACATTGACCCTTTTTGTTCCAAAATTTTCCCTCCTTCCCCTCACCTCCTCCTCTAGATGTCAGGAAGTCCAATTCATGTTAAATATGTTAAAATATTTAACTGTATAAATACACACACACACACACCTCACTGCACAAGAAATACTGGACCTAGAAAGAAAAAACTGAGAAGGAAAACAAAATGCATGCAAACATCAATTCTCTCCAACTTTCAATGTATTCTTCCCAAAATTACTTTGTGTCTATTTTGTATCTACCTATATCTATATACATTTACTTCACAGGTGACTAGTAAATGATAGTTGACTGCAAACACTCCCTCCAATTGTTGAAGGTTCTTAATTTTTACTTTTACCAAGGTTTGTCAATTCACAACTCAATCTGATCATGAGAACAGGCAAATGACAAGATAAAAGAAAATTTTCTGTTTAGCTTAATGAGACTTGATTGTGATCAGAAAAATGACTTAAAAAGGACTTTCGAAGTGGAATTAAAACCAGTTCCTATCTTGTAAGGATTTCAGATTTCTTGTTTTTTCCCTCCCAAGCGGTAAGCTAAGTTAAACAATTAAATATATCAAGCATCTGGGCTCCAACTAAGACTTCCCCTTTAAGAAGTTAGTAAGGAATTTAATAATTTGAAACACATATGGCCTATTTTATTGAAAATACATTAATATTTACTTGCATAATCACACAGATATGATTTTCTTTTTATATATCTATGTCCTATTATCCAGTTAAAGTTCTAGCAGGGTAGCAACCACTCTATTCTCCTATAATACTTGGGCTTTAACTAGGAATTGACTTTACATAAATGTACAAGTAAAAACTATTTTAGACAAAATGCTTACTTGCTTTAACATTACTGAATAAATTTTATTCAACTTGTCAAAAGGAAATTAAATTGAACATTTACTCAGTGCCCTCATCAATACAAAGAATAAAAACAAATTTACTCAGTGCTTTCACCGATATAAAGAATAAAAACAAAGAATCACTGCTCAAGCAGAACTAGAAATGGCTTGAAAAAACTAGAAATAACACCTTCATTTGGCAAATAAGGAAGGTGTGGTCGGCCCAATAATCAACCCCTCCTTAAAATGACGGCTAAGGCAGTGAAATCAAATTTAATAAATCTAAATGGAGGGGAGGGGGCGGAGGCGTTTGAGCTTTGCCACAATGCTACACAAACTAATATGAATTTTACTTTAAAATAGTTCACTTGATGTTTAAATATTAATATTCCCTAGAGCTCCCCCCAAAATGAAAGTATCCCTTACAGCCAAATATATTCTTTTCCAAAAGAAAATGTTTTTATTTTTGGTCTCTAAAGAGAGAGCAGAAAAAAGTAGAGTGCGAGCGCACGATAAACTTCCCAAACATTCCCAATGTTATATGTGTACAACTAAAAGAATGAGAGAAACTTCCTTATTCTCACGACAAAAGCTGGCTCCCTCCACCAAAAAAAGAAGCAAGGCTCGTAAACCAGCCGGCCACCCGCCGGGGCACGGCTGGCAGATCCTTTCTCGGATTCGCTGGGGACAATGTTCATGACAGACAGCCCGCACCTGAGCCCGTCCTCCGGGAAGGAGGGGGTGCAAGTATTCAATACTCGGGCTATTTTTCCTGACTGTCAAAGGAGGCGGTGGCGATCCCACCCCAGGACGGCACCACCCCTCGGGATGGCGAACAAAAACAAAGAACTACTCCCGGACAGTCCCCCTCAGCGTCCAGAGAAGGGGGGAGACATAAAGGAGCAGACGCCTCCCCCTGGCCCTGGGAAGCTAAGATCCCTACCACTCACAAATAGCAACCAAACACACAAAAGCGCACAGGGGAAGAAGGGTTGCCCCCTTTCTCCCCACCCGGCTCGAACAACACCTGGCCCCGGCCTTAGAAGAGGGGAGGAGAAAAGAAGGGGGAGATGAGGAGGCAAGGCAACCCCTTCCCCACCACCTTCCGTCCCGAGATCCGAGCGCCGCAGCCCCACACCGTACCTGCGGTGGAGGCGCCGCCCCTCGGAGCAGCTTCTCGGACTTCGCCGCGCAATCTTATGGCCGCGGCCGCTTCCTCCGCCAGCTGCTCAGGCGCCGCTCCGCCTCCTCGGCCTCAGCCTGGGCAGCCGTCGCCTCCGCCACCTCCTCCTCCTCTCGGATACGCCTCCCGCCGCCGCTGCCGCTGCCGAGCCAGTGACCGCGAGGCTCAGCCGGCGCTTCCTTCCTCCCATCCCAGACGCCACAACAGGAAAGAGCCGCTGAGCCCGCGCTTCCCGGACTCGCTTACTGCCTTCTCGCGCCGTCCATTCCCCGCCCCCCCAAGCCTGCCGCCCGCACAGCCGCTCACTCCTAGCCCCTCAAAAGGCCGCCCTTCCCCCTCTCCCGGCCGGCGCCAGGCTAGGTGTCCAGACGCCGCGCCTAGCCGCACCAACCCCCTCCCCGAAGTCCTCTCACCTACCTGGCCTCCCCGCCCACCCGGCCCGCACTAATAGCGCCGGCGCAACAGCCCCTTGGCCGCACGGCCGCCGCTTCCCAAGCGGACTAGGCCGCAATGCGCGCGCGCGAGCGACTCTCGGGCCCCTCCTAGGAGAACTCGGTGCGGGCGGGGCGGGGCACGCGCGAGACTCCAGAAGAGTGTCTGGACAGCTCTCCAGTTGCTGAGCCCTCTTTGTTTTCACTCTCTTTTCCCCACCCCTCCACCCAAGGGAGGGCGCGCGGTCCGCCGGAAGAAAGCCCCGCCCCGCCCCCAGGAGAAATTTAAAGGGACAGGCCTCCCATATCCTCCCCACCCGAGCCGGATCAGGGACGTCCAATAGCCTCTTAGCCGAGCCAAAGATTCCTTACAGCTGCCACAATCAACATTCATTAAGTACCAGCTAGGTACAAGGCACAAGGCTATTAGCTGAGGACAGACGATAACAAAGAAATGCCAAAGACAGCCCCTGCTCTTAGGGAGTCCCCAGACAGACCTGGGAGACGACTAGCAAACAGCAACTCTGTAGAAACAGGATATGCAAAAAGTCCCCAAAGCTAAAGAGCTTAATACTTTCACCATAGCACTAAGACTTTTGGGACTCTTTGCATAGGCTAAAATGGAGGTAGTCTGAGAGGGAAAGCAAAAAATGATTAAACAGTAAGCAAAAGTTTAAAGTGGTATAAATCAGCTGAGATATTTAATAACGATTATAAAAGCTAGCATTTATATAGCGCCTACTCTGTACCAGACGCTGTGCTTAAACCTGGTGCCATTATTCTTTCATTTGATCCTCACAACAATCCTGAGGGGTATGACCTATTCCCATTTGACAGCTGAGGAAACGGAGGCAAAAGGCAAAGAGGGGAGAAATTATTTGACCAATGTCACACAGCTACAAAGTATCTGCTGCCTTATTAAAACTCAGTTCTTCCAGATTATAATAAGCCCAGGAAGTAAAGATAAGAGGGGAGAAAATGTTAAATCGAGATAACTTTTAAAGGACCAAAACTCTTTACTGCCCAGAAAACATTCTCCCCTAAAACATTCAAGGCCTGCGCTTTAGCCTAATAAACTTAAGCACCGGGCTGGTGCTTAATAACCCCTCAATAACAGTAGTGTAAGCCAGGAGTTAAAGTCCTTGTGAAATAGTTTAAAAGTAATAAATTACGGTGGGGGAAAAAAAAAAAGGCAACAACTCTCAGATCTGTTTTCATACCCATCAGCCTGGAAATGCTATTTCAAGAGGCATTTACTAAGCACCTATCGATTATTAATTTCATGAAGGCATGAAATTAAGCAAAAAACAGTCCCCGACCTCAAAAGCTTACATTTTAACGGAGAAGAAAATATAAAAGCAAATATTTACAAACAAGCTATATGGGGGGAGGGGGAAGAGAAGATTGGCACAGGGAAGTTACTAGAATTAAAACGGTTTGGGATAAGCCTCTCTCAAAAGTTAACAATTGGAGGGGAAAGGGAGGTTGTCTAGTCTACTCAGCACAAATTTGATGAACTTTCTACTCTCAGTTCAATCTATCACTTCTGCTTAGAAAGGCTTTCTTATTCTTTTTTTTTATACTCCTACCTCAGTATCTAAGTATTGTTTTAAAACAGAAATATCTCTAAAGATAAACCTACTGACATGATCACATATTTATTTATTTTTTTAATTTTATTTTTTATTTGCAAAACATATGTATGGGTAATTCTTCAACATTAATCCTTGCAAAGCTTTCTGTTACAAATTTTTACCCCCTACTCCCCACCCCTCCCCTAAATGGCAGGATATCCACTACATGTTAATTATGTTAAAATACTTGACAAATTGAATATATGTATACATATTTCCACACTTATCACTGTTGTGCAAGAAAAATCTTATCTACAAGAAAGAAAAATCAAATAAAGGAAACCCAATGCAAGCAAACATCAATCGAGAGCATGAAAATGTTATGTTGTGGTCCACATTGCACATCCCTCTCTCTGGGTGTATATGGCTTTCTTCAGTGAACAATTAGAAGTGGTTTGAAACATTTCATTGTTGAAGAGAGCCATGTCCATCAGAATTGATCATCATATAGTATTGTTGTTGCTGTGTATCTCCTGGTTCTGCTCATTTCACTCAGCATCAGTTCATGCAAGTCTCTCCAGGCCTCTCTGAAATCATCCGATCACAGTATATTTAAAGGAAAAAGTCATTACTTGAACTCAGCAAGTTCACAACCCAACGCTGCCACTCTCTAAACTAGTGGTTCTCAAAAAGTGTGGTCTAGAGAATCCTGGGGGTCTCTGAAACCCTTTCAGAGGGTCTACAAATTCTATCTTTTCATTTTTTTGTTTTCATTCAACTGATTCTTGAAGTCTTGATGAGTCATTCATTTCCAATTGTTCGATTCTAATTTTTAATGTCTTATTTTCTTCAGTTACTGTTTTTAGTTCCTTTTGCAATTGACCAATTACATTTTTTTGTTCATTGCATTCTTTTTCCATTTTTTCTATTTTATTTTGCAGTGATCTCATTTCGTTTCCCCATGTTTCTTCTAACTCTCTTTTAAGATTTTTTATGCAATCTTCAAAGAAAGCCTTGTGACATGGAGACCAATTTATGTCTCTCTTTGGGGCTTTTTCTGGAGTTGCTTTACCTTTAGGGGCCTCAGGATTTGAGGTTGGTTCTTCCCTCTCTCCATAAAAGTTGTCTATGGTGAGAGCTCTTTTTGGTTTTTTATTCATTTTTTTTTTAAAGGTGTGAGGTCTGTTTAGGGCAAAGGTGGGACAGCTGCTTTAATTTGTCCTGGGGCAGTTCTGCTGATTGAATTATTTCTGATGCTTATCAGTCCAGTTGTTTGATTGATTGCTTTAAGGTGCTGTGTAATGGCAGCTAGGTCCGATGCTCATCAGGGGTTCAGTTGTTCACAATCTATCCCCCTCAAAAGGCAGACCCTCCAAACCACCTGCCCACAATCAGGACAAATTCTTCCAAGAGGCTCGAAGAAGACTCCCAGGTGTGTGAAAAGCACAACGCTCCCACTCCTGTTTCGACTCCTGTTCTGACTCCTGTTCCAGCTCCCTGCTCCAGCTCCCTGCCCCGGTCTCCCTGCGCTGCAGTCTGGGTTCAGTAGGCCACCCCCTGCCCAGTTAAAACAGACCTGTTTTGAGGTTCTTCCAGAGTATCTTCTTCTAGAATCGTATTGTTCTCCAGATATTGTGGATTTTTTTGCTTCAGAATCAGTCTAGAGGCTTCATAAGTTGTTGGTTTGAGGGGAGGTTAGAGGAGGTTACACAGACTCCTGTCTGATCTCCGCCACTATGGCTCCACCCCCGGAAGCCGAGGGTCTACAAATTCAAAATTAGTTATTTCTAATATGGCAAGTATATAAAAATGAAACACATATAAACACAAACTCTTTGGACAGGTCCTCAATAATTTTTAATAGTATATACTGAGAACAAAAGTTTGACAACCACTGTTCTAAACCATTCTATCATATAAATATAATTATTACAGAGCAGAGTGGGATGAGAACTAGAAAATCAGCTTGTGAGCTAAAAAAATGACCTTTGAACTCAGTGTTTGGCACCTTAAAATAGGGAAAAGGGACTGGACTTGTGATTTTATTAGTATAAGGAACTGCCCATGAGGAAACACCTAGAGCAGCAGTGTCCAAATTGTTTGGATCACAAACTCCATCATTCATAAGTTTAAAAAAAAAAAAAAGACAGAACACATTCCCAATATTTACATAGTTCTCTATTTTATAAATACATACATGGATTACTATACTAACAATGTGTTTTATAAAACTTAAATAAAATAGAAAAGAATGAGTTGAAGGTGAATTACATTTGGTCCTGGGGTCTATAAGAAGCCACTGGAGTTTTCTGAGTAGGGAAGGAAAATGGTCAAATCTTTAGGAAAATCACTTAGGCACCTGAGAGGATGGATTAGAGAGGGAAGACCTGTGGCAGGAAACCAACTAAGAAGCTATAAACATAATCCAAGCAAAAGTCAGTAAGAGTCTGAATTAGACCAGTAGCTATGTGAATAGAGAAGGGGACAGATGTGAAATCATTTTCTAGATCTAAAAGAAACCTCAGAAATCTTGTATTTGAATAAGAATAAGATATAGATTAGTTTTGAATGTTAAGAAACAAGTAATTCAACTTGAAAATTTCATGTTTTGGCTACAGATTAATAAAACTCTCTAAAAAAGAGAAAATTGTAATGTCAATGTCACTGATGACACTACTTCAGTAATTCTTTTTCAATCATTAATAAAAAATGTTTTATTTTTATCAAAGCCATAGCAAAAAAAACCCTAATTTCACCTAGATAAAATGTTGAAACCATTAGTTAAATGTGTATCGCTTGGGTTTTTATTTCTCTGTAGCCAAAACATGAAATGTATCATATTGGTCCAAGGCAAGTGGATTCCTTATCCATCCATATTTAGAAGTATCTTCAAAATAGTGAAAATTCCTTCTATAGATTAATCATTAGATTAGTAAGCAGTTAATTACTTCTATTTTATTTCCAGGAAAAGCAATTCTTGAATTAGAATAAAAAATATGATCTTGTAAGTTTATTTTAAGCAGCTCTAACTTGTTCATATATGCAATCATTTTATTTTTCTATATCAGAGAGTGCTTTTAAGGACTTGACATTAACTTTAGTACCAAGTTCTCCAAAGTTATCCAAATTACCAAACTTTGGTAAGACATTTTGGTTAATTATAATTAAATTAATTTGCTTCATATTTGTTATTACTAAGAAAAACGGCAATTTTTGCTATTAGCTCAAAAAACCCTTTGAGCTATGCTGGCACAACCAACTGCCAAAGTGTTTGGCAGTAACATAAAAGTATCTTACACCCTTCTTTCATGACATAAAATCTTACAAAGAGCCTTCCTTTTAATGGACCTCTTAGAATACATTAATTCTTGATAACTTGAAAAGTTGTATGTAGTTCTTCATTATTGTTTCTTAATACAAATGACTGTCTATGAAGTATAAAATGTGATAAAAATGCCTGGTGCTACCACTCCCACCACCACCACCATCACTCCCCATTCTCCCACCTTATAACATCCATTTCACTAGGCTCTCTCAGATCTCAGGCTCAGACCGAATCTGAATACCATTATTTATTTTAAAAAACCAAGTGGAATATTGTAAAAATGGCTCTATTTTTTTTTCCAGCAAAAGCTGGAGAAAAGCTAGAGAAGACAGGGGAAGAAGATAGAGTGGCCGCCTTTTTTGAATTCTAATTCTAATTCTTGATAACAAACTAAAGCTTCAAAATGTTATTGGCTTCCTTCAAAACTAAACAAAACTTTTCTTTTCGAGTACACATGGCATATTTGTGGTTACCTCTATTCTATATTCAAAATAGAAAACAGGTCTATCTCTCTGGTTTTATCTTGATGGCAATATTTTTTAAATCAAATGATTGAGATCTAAGGGATCATGTGGTTATTTTCTCACTGTTTTCAGGGTCCAAGAAAAGTTACATCCCTGGTCTCATCTTCTTTTCTTAAAAGTCAATTCTTTGAAATTTAGCTACTCACACATTAAAGCTACATTCCTCTTTAGGCTGCATTCATCTTATGTGTCCATCAATTCAAACCACAGTTACAACCATGATACAAAGCCATTATTTTTTTCTGAAAATTTTTCTTGGATTCGGCAAAAACTGCTGGGAAAATTGGAAACTAGTATGGAAGAAATTAAGGCTGGACCCACCACACCTAACACCACACACCAAGATAAGATCTAAATGGGTTCAAGATCTAGATAAAAAGAGTGATATTATAACCAAATTAGAGGAACATAGGATAGTTTACCTCTCAGACCTGTGGAGATGGAATAAATTTATGTCCAAAGAAGATCTGGAACTCTTAATTGAACACCAGATAGATAATTTTGATTATATTAAGTTAAAAAGTTTCTGTACAAACAAAACTAATGCAGACAAGATTAGGAAGGAAGCATCAAATTGGGAAGTCATCTTTACATTTAAGGGTTCTGGATAAAGGTCTCATCTCTAAGATATATAGAGGATTGTCTCATATTTATAAGAATTCAAGCCATTCTCCAATTGATAAATGGTCAAAGGATATGAACAGACAATTTTCAGATGATGAAATTAAAACTATTTATAATCATATGAAAAGGTGCTCCAAATCACTATTGATCAGAGAAATGCAAATTAAGACAACTCTGAGGTACCACTACACACCTGTCAGATTGGCTAAAATGACAGGAAAAGATAAAGATGAATGTTGGAGGGGATGTGGGAAGACTGGGACACTGATGCATTGTTGGTGGAGCTGTGAACGGATCCAGTCATTCTGGAGAGCAATTTGGAGCTATGCTCAAAAAGTTATCAAACTATGCATACCCTTTGACCCAGCAGTGTTTCTATTGGGCTTATATCCCAAAGAGATCTTAGGGGAGGGAAAGGGACCCACATGTGCAAGAATGTTTGTGGCAGCTCTTTTTGTAGTGGCTAGAAACTAGAAACTGAATGGATGCCCATCAATTGGAGAGTGGCTGAATAAATTATGGTATATGAATGTTACGGAATATTATTGCTCTGTAAGAAACGACCAGCAGGACGATTTCAGAGAGACCTGGAGAGACTTGCATGAACTGATGCTCAGTGAAGTGAGCAGAACCAGGAGATCATTATACACAGCAACAACAATACTATATGACGATCAATTCTGATGGACACGACTCTCTTCAACAATAAAATGCTTCAAACTAGTTCCAATTGCTTGGTGAAGAGAGCCATATACACCCAGAGAGAGGGATGTGAAATGTGGACCACAACATAACATTTTCATGTTCTCTATTGAGGTTTGCTTGCATTGTATTTCCTTTATCGGATTATTCTTTCTTGTAGATACGATTTCTCCTGCACAAAAAAAATGATGCAATAACTATACATATATTCGATTTCTTAAGTATTCTAACATAATTATCATGTAGTGGATATCCTGTCATCTAGGGGAGGGGTGGGGAAGTAGGGGGGAAAAATTTGTAACAGAAAGCTTTGTAAGGGTTAATGTTTAGGAATTACCCATACATATGTTTTGCAAATAAAAAGTATTAATAAATTTTTAAAAAAAAGAAAATTTTTCTTGGTGTAGCATTGTCATCATTAAATTTGCAAAGTAAACCTTCACTAACCTCACTTTCAACAACATACTGTATAAATGTAATCAAATGAGAATGTTTCATTCTACATCTGTTCCTTCATACGCTTAACATGCAGAATAAGATTTTAGTTTCTCAATTAATTGATCAAAAAGCTCTTCAGACATACAGGCAATTCTTCCTATCATATCATTTGCAAGTAAATAGTATTTATTTTTTTTCAATTACATGTAAAGATAATTTTCAACATCCATTTTTAATAAGGTTTTGATGTCCAAATTTTTCTCTATCCTTCCCTCCTCCTTTCCCTTTCCCCTACCCAACATGGCAAGCAATCTGATATGCTTATACATGTACAATCATGTTAAACATATTTAAGTGGAATTATTTTAAACTGCTTTATATACATATAATTTGCCCAGCATCATTTTGACCACATCTGTAGTTATATGTAGCGCTAAGATTTGAATGAGGGTTTTTTACACTTAACAGTTCTGTAAGCAATCTTATAAAATGCAAGCAATCTCTTTAATACCACAAATTTTTTTCAGTCTGTTTTTGCTAGCTAAAAGCATCTAGTTTTCTCTGGAAAAATTCCCTTGTCTTGCCAACAAATTCTGCAGGTCTACTTTCAATACGTTTCAATTTTTTTTTTTAGGACTTATTCAATCTGTAACTGCTAGCACATTTGTATAGGGCAGTGATCTTTCCAATAGTATTTGTGAATCTCAATGATAAACAAAATGGATATTTTCCTGATTTTTTTTTTAATTTTGGGTTTCACTATTACTGCTTTTTTTTTTTTTTCTTTTTTGCTGAGGCAAATGGAGTTTATCTTATTAAATCAAATGACTAGAGCATTTCCACCCCATTCCCACCAAAATCCCTTCCTCTCTTCCCAGCTACTCCAGTCATTCCTGGGTTCCATACCTATTGAGGCCCATCTGTAGAGTCTATAAAAGAAAATATAACTAAACGGAGTAGCAGATATATCATGCATTTTTTTTAAAAAGCAGAATATCAAGAATCCATATGTGTGTGTGTGTGTGTGTGTGTGTGTGTGTGTGTGTGTGTGTGTGTGTAAATGGGGCATGTACCCATGGAACATGAACACTAATTGTCTTATCTTCTTTTGATCAATCACATACGCTGGCTCAGTACTAAATCAGAATAACTTCTAAATGTTTATAACAAAGTGATACATAACTTAATGGCAAGGTTGTTCCCCAAAATGTTTTGTCATCAATCAAAAAACATCAGTGGCTTAATAAATGATAGTGTAGCATATGTAAGTGTAGCATAATGGAAAGTGTAGCATAACGTAGGTAGATTTTTGTGGTGCCAAAAATTATTCAAATCAAAATATAACCCTGGCAAACCTATAAGCTGGAATTGACTACATGTATGTTAATTTCTATCCTTGATGGGAACTTAATAATCAGAATTTGATAAGGACACATTTAAAAGGATAAGTATGTTCTGTTACCAATCAATCAACAAACATTTATTATCTAACATGTACCAAGTACTTTAGAAACAGAAACAATCTTGCCTTCAAAGAACTCAGTCTAGTGAAGTATGAATGGGGACTGGGTCAGATCTTGTGTTAGGCTCTGAGCAATCAGAGATGAAGTCAAAATTGATCTCTGTCCTTAGGCACTTTCATTTTAGTGGGCTACAAGATAGAGAGGGGGTGACAACAAAAGGACACAAGAATAACTTAATATAAAATGTATGCAAAGTAATATGATAAGGGAAATGAGGTTCCTAACAAAAGAGAGGCATGGGGAAAAGCCTCCAGGAAGGAGGTAGCTATCCCTTGAGCTGACCCTTGAAACAAAGCTAGGAATTTTTAAGATGGGATAGGGAGGAGGGTGTTCAACATAGGAATGGGGGAAAGATAGGTATGTACAATGGCAAAGATACGGGAGAGAGGATGTCCACTATGAGGAATCTGGTTTGGCCATAATATAGGGTGTGTGGAGAGAAATAATGCACAATTAAATAGGCTGGAGACAGATCATGCTGAGCTACTTGGGGAAAGAAGAAATAGCACTAAATTGTCTTGCTTTATCAACTAGAATGTCTATAAAAGAGGGAGGGATACCAAGGGGTAAGAAGGATCATTACCATCAGGGGACTCTCTCCCTTTATGCTTTCCCCCAGCATCCAAGCTACTTCACTGCTCCTGTAACTTGGATGAGACTTAAGAGTCATTGATTCTACTACTTTTGGGGAAGCAAAGGACCATCAGAGGTCTTACCATCTCTTCCACTTCTGTGCCCTGTAGACCCTGAGAACAATCATCTGACCTCTGACTTAACCTAACTACACTTGGGCCTTTCATTGGCCCCTCCAATGAACCCTGGAACCTCCAAGCATTTCCAACTAAAGATCAATTTTTTAAAAAATGTATATCTCTTAGGGTATGATCTCCTTGAGATCATATCAAATCATATCTCAATTTTTCTATTTGCATTTGCAAGCCTTGGCACAGTGGCAGAGACATAGGATGTGCTTAATAAAAAGTCATTCATTTATTCATTGGGGAATTAACTCTGGGAAAGAATGAACCCTAAAGTTATGATCTACTGCTTCTGGATATAATCTACATAGCCACTTTGGAGATATGTAGGAGAAAAACAATTCCAGGAAATTCAAACACAATACAAACTGTCATAATGAAATTTAAGGGCTCCCCAACCCTGCTAGACAAAGCAATGAAACATCCCTCATGTAACACAGAACAAGATTCTAAATGATTAGAAATAATTACTTATGACTGATTTAAATAAGTAGGCAATTAAAATAAAATACTATATGGCATTCCAGTCTGCCAATTTTCAATTACCTCTGATGGTGAAGGACTTTAAGATGAATAAGAGGAATGTAGAAATAATCACAAAATGTCAATTTCTTCAAAGATTTAATCTTTTCTTTTAAATCTTTTTTTTTTTTTTTGCTTTTTGCTGAGGCAATTGGGGTTAAGTGACTTGCCCAGAGTCACACAGCTAGTCTTTTAAATCTTTTAAAACAGTATTTCTAAAACTCAGAGAAATCTTTTACTTGTTCCTACTCCTATCTACTCTTTAATGAAGAGGTGATCAGGGAAATGGCATTCCCAAGACAAAGAAGTAAAGAGCCCAGATAAATTACCAACTGCAAAGATGAAAGTTTGTCATATGCAATGAAGCAATCAGAAACAAAATCTAGAAGGAATATATAGTAAATATGGTTTGTAGAAGGCTTCCTTCTAACTTCTTCCTTCCCTTAACCCCCCCCCACAAAGGTAGGAATGAATTACTTAGCAGAATTTTAATTTGTAGCATAGAAAATAGTGTATGAAACAGTACAAGAAAAACTTTTAAAGCTGAAGTTTTAATTATGTAAATACAAGATTTATAGCTCCCTAAGCAATATTCCTTTTTCCATCCTCTTGATAGTTCATCTCATTCTAGGGTCGTTTCATAAAAAACAAACAAGAAGTCCAATTCACTGGACTTTGACAAATAAAAGATTGTGAAGAATCATTGTTTTTAAATGACCACAGTTTTCTGGTATTTCAAACGAAATCTTTTTCAATAACGTGCGGAAAGGATCAAGGAACAGGATGCAAAGGATAGGAGTACAGGGAAACTTCAGTTAAAAACACCCAAAATTGTGATGTCAAAATTCTAAATCAAAACTATTATGATCTCATATTCTAAGTGCACATATATGAACAGTTACTTTTTTATTTTAATGATAAGAGTATTCACATTCTTCTTCTTCACTAAAAGGACCCCTTTTAGCTGTGAACCCACAAGCTCACACCACATTCAATCCTACAGGAGGCTGGCTTCTAAAAAGAAGGGTGAGGATCTTTACAACTCTATCCCAGAGACTTAGGGAAAAAACACCTAAACCATAGTTAAAAAAAAAAAAAAAGTACTCAATATAGACTATAAATCAGGTAAAGAAAGCTGATTATTTCCTCCTTCCTTCCTTTAACAAAAGACTCACAAAAGGTAAAGCAGCATCAATCTAATCAATCAACAAATATTTATTAAGCCCATACTCTGTACCAATAACTACTCTTACACTGTTCCAGTAGTTAGAGTCTTAAAATTCAGAATATGAAGGGTTTGTTAAACTAGTACTTCACACTTCAGCTCCTTCCCACAACACATCTTAGGGCAAGTCAGGATGGGTAGAGCCTTCTTCCTGACAGTGGGCCTCCTCTTAGATACAGAAATCTCTCTGCACCTATTCAACACTTACTGAGGGACCCAGGATCTCTGGACCTCATGAACTAACAAGACAGCCTCCAGAAATTTCCACCTCCAGATAAATATTCAGTCACCTCCAGTTAAACAATAAACATTTATTGATATAACATGCATGAATATACTGTGCATCAAGTGTTCATAAATAAGAATATAACTGTAGTTATTGACACAAAGTAGGCGCTTAATAAGTGTTTACCAATTGATTGGATTGATGCTACTTGTTTGTCTTTTGGGGTTTTTTTTAGACCTGGAATCAGGAAAATCAGAGATCAAATTGGCTTACACAAATACTCAATCTCTGGCTACTTCAGTATCTTCAGCTGTAAGATGGGGTTTATAATAGCACCTACTTCCCAAGGTTGTTATGAGGATAAAATGAGATATTTGTAGAGTAACTCTTGCAGATCTTAAATGCTAGCTATTCTTAGTATTTTTATGATGGGGCAGAGGAAAGATGGCCTCTCCCCTCAACTCTTAGGAAAGAGTCCCATGTTGAATCAAAATAAGGGGGACAGAGTCCCCCTCTCTTTAAGATGAACTGAGTCAATAATAAGACATGTACAGCTAGAAGCTGCTGGGGAAGCAGTGTTCTCATAGGTGATCACTGTAGGCTTGGCTCATGCTTGATTCAGGGGCTACAGGATTCTACAGGATTATGGGTGTTCTCCAGAAGCAAGTTCACTCTCACCCTTCTGACATGTTTTTACAATGAGTTTCCTTTCTCTCAAAAATGTGCTCTGGTCCATAATTATATGACAAAACTGTTTTTAAGGATTTTAGAATTTGGCCAACAGATTCCAACTAAAACTCTGGAGAGCTAGATTGTCTTATAACTTTTTTCTCTCCAAAATATTTTGGTACCATTTCCTGGCCTTACATAGATATACCAGAATAAAATAAATAGACTCTCGATAGAATTATAAAGCTACATTTACAGGAAATATTAAAAAAAGATGCTTCAAGAAACGGATTAGTATTACACATTCATTTTTCCTACTAACTTTTAAACAAACAAAAGTAAGTAGCTACTATTTGCATTTTAGAGTATGCAAAGATTAATAATAATAAATGAATAATCACTGCAACCACACAGTTATTTTAGGTACATAGAACAGGAGAAATAAAAAAAGTAGAGTATTTAAAAGCAAGTTCTTTAGACACAGGGGAAAAAAAATTCAAAAATAAAAGATGAACTTAAACATTTTATAATAGTAATTTAAATAAAAATCTAAATATTTAGAAATATGAAATATCAAATTTTAACACAGTTCAATGAAAAGTATTTCAGAAATTTTAGAATACTGTTAGTCATATTCCTTTGGGCAAGACACAATCGCTCTGGTCTTCAGCTGAAAAGAAAAGAAAATCAAAGAGGGGAAAGGGGAAAGGGGAAAGGGGAAAGGAGAGAAAAAAAACAGAGGGAAAGAGATAGAGACATTGATGAGGTTGGAAATTATCCATCAATAGGATCAGTGGATCAAGATGTAGAACTGGAAGGAGTTTTAGAGTTCTAGTTTGACCATTCATTATATACAAGATAACTGAGATTCAATAAGTTAAGTGACTTTTGCTGGGTCATACAAGGAGTACATGGCAGTGTTGAGATTTGAACCAATGTTCTCTGATTCCATATTCAGGATCCTTTCATCTGGGCTATTGTGTCTCCAATTACTTAAAAAACAAAACACAACAAACAAACAAAACAAAACAAAAAACTTTTAATTTTTTCCAAAAAGGTACAAATTGTCAGAGTTGATTGTCATGTTTAATTCACAGATCTGGAATTGTCATACATTTTAGAATTGCTAAATGTTTAGAATCACTACCACACTTGATTTCCCTATAAAGACAACTGTCACTAATCAAAGATGCACATTTTTTTCTCTTTGACACCTTCATATCTTAACATTTTCAATGAACCTCTCTCTTTCAACATATCAGTTAATAGATGGCTCAGGAATCTCAAACTAATTTTAACCTTAGTCTAGGTTAAATGAGGTACACAAACATGCTAATAATATAGAACTATGGATTCCAAAGGCAAATCAAAAAAGCAGTTCAGTGGAGGAGCATTCCAGACCACAGCTATCTGCATAGGCTCCTCAATGTGTAAAATGAGGGATTTGAATTCAATGAAGTATAAATTCCCTTCCAGGCTTATAATCTAAAATTATTTGCCTTTCTGTTAATCATGTCAATTCAATAAGTACCTACCATGTGCTATGCATAGACAGCAAAGTGGTACAGTGGAAATAATAGTAGGCTTAAAGTCAGAAGACTCATTTTTCTGAATTCAAATCTGGCCACAAATACTAACTAGCTATATAAATCTGGGCAAGTAATTTAACCCTGTTTGCCTCAGTTTCCTCATCTGTAAAATGAGCTGGAGAAGGAAATGGCAAATTATTCCAGTTTCTTTGCCAAGAAAAGCCCACATGGTGTCACAAAGAGTCAGATGAGATTGAACTACAATGACAATGCGCCAGGCACAAAAGATGTAAGATAAAAATAAAAGTCTTTATATTTTACTAGGTCTTGCAGTAGATAGAAAGCTGAGGAAGACCTAAATTCAGACACTCCTTGTGGAACCCTGAGCAAGTCCCACTTGACCTTTATTTGTCTCCATTTCCTCATCTGTAAAATATGGATAATAATAGTACCTATTTCTCAGGATTATTGTAAGAATTAAATGAGATAATATTTGTATAAAGCCCTTAGCACAGTGCTTGGCATATAATAAGCACTATAAAAATATTAGCTATTATTATCATCATCATTATTGTTACTTAGAGGAAACATATACAAAAAGAAGTAAATTCAAATATAGATAAAGCAAGTATAATATAATTTCCTGGAAGGGAGGAGGGAAAAGGGAATGCTAACAATAACAAAAGGCTTCATTTAGGAGAGAGTGACACTGAGTCTAGTAAGCAAATGAAGATCACTAACCTCTGTGATAAAAATGTCTGCTTATTTATCTTCACATACACACACACACACACACACACACACACACACACACACACACACAAAATCCTATCTCACTTATTATAGGTTTTGGATTTTTTCAGTTTGGAAGCAATCAGGGTTATATGACTTGCCCAGGATCATACAGCTTATAAGTGCCAAG
Organism: Myrmecobius fasciatus; assembly: GCA_023553655.1. Taxonomy (NCBI): domain Eukaryota; kingdom Metazoa; phylum Chordata; class Mammalia; order Dasyuromorphia; family Myrmecobiidae; genus Myrmecobius; species Myrmecobius fasciatus. Next base: position 114,628 of record JAJPUD010002365.1, read on the forward strand.
TATATGAATTCAGATTTGAACTCAGGTCCTCCTCATTCCATTATACCACTTAGCTGCTCCCCAAATCACTTATTTTAAAATAATAATCTTATCTCATCAGTGTATATGACATAATATAAAAACTTAAAAAAAACAAAACAAAACAAACTACTATCTTATTGAATTATACACTGCTTGCTATGCATGACTCCAAACCTCAAAGTTTAACTTCATAATATTCACAGCATTTATTTGCTTATGATTTAAAATTTACTAATGTTTTTCTTGACATTTTAATGATTTTTTGGGGGGCAGAGGCAATTGGGGTTAAGTCACTTGTCCAGGATCACACAGCTAGGAAATGTTAAGTGTCTGGAATCATATTTGAACTCAGGTCTTCGTGACTTCAGGACTGGTGCTTTATCCACTGTGCGAGCTAGCTGCTCCTAAGGAACAAATTTTTACTTGAAAGCATTGCCTATTTACCCACTGCTTATTTTTTGGTTTAGTAAGCAATTATGATATAGTATTCAAGAACTTTGGGAAATAAAGATTTTTTTTTTATTGATAGCAGAAAAGATCTTGTGACTGGAGGACAAATTGATTTATTCTATTTTATTCTAGAATATTTTATTCTAATATATTATTAATATCAGCACTCAGTGAATTATAAAGTATAAATGGCAGGTTCTACTTCAGATCTAACCCTAAAAATAAAGCTGGATTTAGCATGATCACTAACTTTGAGTATCTGGACATACTGTCATTGTTTTGTTGTTTTATGATTTAGGTCAAATGACTAAATTGTATTGGATTTGATTTTTCAGTGGCTTCCCCACTCAAAAATCCATTACTTACATACAGTATTTAAAATATACACCATTTGTGTTATCCATTTTCTTATATGAGCAAAATCAGATCAGTAACAAGAAGTAATGAGATCATATAAAAATAGTAAGAGAATCAGATCAAATTTGTACCTTTTACAATTATAGCTGAAGGGAGAACTGTCCTCTCTCCCCATTTAATATCATTTCATTTTTTTCCCTAATTACATGTAAATATAATTTTCAAATTCATTTATGTAAGATTTTGAGTTGCAATTTTTTCTCTCACTTTTCCTCTTCTCTTCCCAAGGCAGCAAGCAATCTAACATAGGTTACACATATACAATCATGTTAAACATATTTCCACATTAATTACATTAAAAAAAATCAGGAAAAAAGGGGGAAGCCTCAAGAAAGAAAGAAAAAGTAAAATAGTATGCTTTGAATCTGGATTCATTCTCCATAGTTCTTTCTCTGGATGTAGATGGCATTTTCATCATGTCTTTTGGAATTGTCTTGAATCACTGTATTGCTGAGAAGACCTAAGTCTATTCATCAAGTTGATCATCATATAGTGTCGTTGTTACTCTGTATAATGTTCTCCTGGTTCAGTTCATTTCACCCAGACTCATATAAGTCTCTCCAGTTTTTTCTGAAATCTGACTGTTCATCATTTCTTATAGAACAATAGTATTCTATTATGTTCATATAACACAATTTGTTCAGCCATTCCCTTAATGATGGACATTCCCTGTGGGAAAACTGGGACACTGATACATTGCTGGTGGAACTGTGAATGGATCCAGCCATTCTGGAGAGCAATTTGGAGCTATGCTCAAAAAATTATCAAACTGTGCATACCCTTTGACCCAGCAGTGTGTCTATTGGGCCTATATCCTAAAGAGATCTTAGAGGAAGGAAAGGGACCCACATGTGCAAGAATGTTTGTGGCAGCCCTTTTTGTAGTGGCTAAAAACTGGAAACTGAATGGATGCCCATCAATTGGAGAGTGGCTGAATAAATTATGGTATATGAATGTTATGGAATATTATTGCTCTGTAAGAAACGACCAGCAGGATGATTTCAGAAAGACGTGGAGAGACTTGCATGAACTGATGCTGAGTGAAATCAACAGAACCAGGAGATCATTATACACAGCAACAACAATACTATATGACGATCAATTCTGATGGACATGGCTCTCTGCAACAAGGAAATGTTTCAAACCAGTTCCTATTGTTCAGTAAAGAAAGCCATATACACCCAGAGAGAGGGATATGAAATGTGGAGTACAACATAATATTTCATGCTCTCTATTGATGTTTGCTTGCATTGTGTTCACTTTCTCAGATTTTTTTTTCTTATAGATACGATTTTTCTTGCACAACAAAATAAGTGTGGAAATATGTTTACATATATTTGCTTTGTCAAGTATTTTAACAATTAACATGTAGTGGATATTCTGCCATCAAGGGGAGGGGTGGGGACTAGGGGGGAAAAATTTGTAACAAAAAGCTTTGTAAGGGTTAATGTTGAAGAATTACCCATTATGTTTTGCAAATAAAAAGCCTTAATAAAGGGGGAAAATGGACATCCCCTCAATTTCCAATTCTTAGCTACTACAGAAAGAGCTTTTATAAATATTTATGTACATGTGGATCCTTTTCCTTTTTTTATGATTTCTTTGGGATACAAACTTAGTAGCATTATTGCTGGATCAAAGAGTATGCATGATTTTATAGTCTTTTATGGAGCTAGAGGAACAGAGCTATCGCAAAAGATAAAATATATATTTTCTATTACCTAAAATTGAAAAACACAAACCAAATAAAAAATAGTAGGATTAAAAAGGGAAGGTATCAGCTGGTGGCTT
>JAJPUD010002365.1:117406-158317 GCA_023553655.1 Myrmecobius fasciatus
CCCCCCCCAATTTTTGCATCAAATACCTCTGACCGAATCTAAAATCTAAGATATTTAGGAAATTAACACAAACTCCAAAAGTCATTTCATAAGGGAAAAGATATTTGGGGATAGCAAGGGATAGGGCGAATAAAAAGTGGTCAAAAGAACTGACTAAAGAAGATGGTAAAATATTGAAAAAATAAATTTCCAGAAATTGTGGAAAGAGTCATGCTTATACACTGTCAATGGAACTGTGAATTGGTCTAATCATTGTGAAAATAATATGAAATAATGATAAAAAATAACTAAGATATTACTCTTCCCAATCTAATAATTTTGAATCTTTTGCATCATTCAAACCCTATTCTCCAACCAATTGCCTCCTTCTTCCTTTTCATCCTCCTCAATCCAACACCGACCCTCCTTCAGTGTCCTACTCTAAAGCTATCCATCCCTTTCAGCTATGCTCTCCAGGATGCCTGCTCCAGATAAAAGTTCTTTTCATCTTTGATCTTTTCCTTCCCCACTTCTTTCCCATTTCAGCTCTGGATGCACTTCCCCACTCACTAAACAAGTTGAGGAAGAATTGGAACCCTGCTTGCTCCTCCTGGTCATTTCTAAGCTCTCCTGTCACCATCACTCAGTAATTGTTCACTCAATCCACATCTCCCTCCCAATCACTATTCTGGCAGGTGTTTAATTATGTTTTTTTTAAATCACCTTCCAGGACCCTCCCCTTCCTACTTCAGTGCCTGGTTCACAGTTTTTCTCTCTAAATCCTGCCTTCATACCTTCAATACAACAATTCAGTCTCCCAATTTCTCAATGTATTCATTTCTCTTGACCTACTCCTCCACTTTAGCTCAACTACACATAGAGATCTTAGTATTACTCAGTTCCATGTACAAATTCTCAAACAGCCTTACCTGAAACCTCTCCTTTAGTCTTATAACCTCAAGCTCTTCCTCATCCTCACCAAGACCTCCAGTCCTTTGAGCTCCTTAAGTCTCTCCCAAGCAGTACCTCTGCACCGGCTACACTCTCCTACCTTCTCCATCACACCTATTAGTTAAACTCTACACTGCCATTTTCTCTTGAGCCTCCCACCCCCTTTTCCCATCACTGATTCTACCCTGTTAGCCTCAGACCCAGACTGATCTCCCATCTGTACTCCTATTCACACACAGCTAAATAATATTGGGGAAAATCTCAAAATGGTTCTGACTGAATCGGCCACAGTTTTATGATACATAATCACAACTGAGTCCTCCCTGCTACAAGGTAATCCTAGTTGACTCACTATCTCACTTACTATCCCACCTTTTCCATCTTCTCATCCTTCTTCAGACTTCCTATGGCTGCTCCTGCCTGCATCTTCTCAGCTGAGAATCCTGCCTCTCTTTTTACTAAGAAAACTGTGGCTATTTGAGGATATTCTTCTCCTCCCTCTTCCTCCTCCTCATTTCATCTAACCCAGAAGACTTCTACAACTCACAATCTTCACCTCTATCTCAAATAAAAAGATGTCCTTTCTTTTTTGTTTTTTTTTTACTTTTGTGATTAGAACTTTATTTTCTTCCCCCCCCCCTTTTTTAAGCTTTTTATTTGCAAAAGATATAGATGGGTAATTTTTCAACACTGACCCTTGCAAAGCTTTGTTAAAATTTTTCCCTTCTTCCCCCTACCCCCTCCCCTAGATGGCAGCAAGTCTAATACATGTAAATTATATTAAAAATATTTGACAGATCAAATGTGTGTATACATATTTATACAATTATCTTGCTGTATAAGAAAAATTGGATCTACAGGAAAAAAAAAAAACTCCTGAGAAGGAAAACATAATGCAAGCAAACATCAATAGAAAGTGTGAAATTGCTATGTGGTGGTCCACACCCAGTTCCCACAGGAGTCTCCCTGGGTCTATATGACTTTCTTCATCACTGAACAACTGGAACTGGTTTGAAGCATTTTATTGTTGCAGAGAGTCATGTCCATCAGAATTGATCATCATGTAATATTGTTGCCGTGTATAATGATTTCCTGGTTCTTCTCGTTTCACTCAGCGTCAGTTCATGCAAGTCTCTCCAAGCCTCTCTGAAATCACCCTCCTGGTCATTTCTTGCAGAACAATAATATTCCATGACATTCATATACCATAATTTATTCAGCCACTCTCCAATTGATAGGCATCCATTCAGCTTCCAGTTTCTAGCCACTACAAAAAGGGCTGCCACAAACATTTTTGCACATGTGGGTCCCTTTCCCTCCTTTAAGATCTCTTTGGGATATAGACCCAATAGAAATGCTGCTGGGTCAAAGGATATGCACAGTTTGATAACTTTTCGAGCATAGTTCCAAATTGCTCTCTGGAATGGCTGGATCCATTCACAGTTCCACCAACAATGTGTTAGTGTTCCAGTTTTCCCACATCCCCTCCAACATTCATCATTATCTTTTCCTGTCATTTTAGCCAATCTGACAGGCGTGTAGTGGTGCCTCAGAGTTGTCTTAATTTGCATTTCTCTGATCAATAGTGATTTGGAGCACCTTTTCATATGACTAGAAATGATTTTAATTTCATCATCTGAAAATTATCTGTTCATATCCTTTGACCATCTATCTACTGAAGAATGGCTTGAATTCTTATAAATGAGACAATTCTCTATGTATTTTAGAAATGAGGCCTTTATTAGAACCCTTAAATGTAAAGATGATTTCCCAATTTATTGCTTCCCTCCTAATCTTGTCTGCATTAGTTTTGTTTGTACAAAAATTTTAACTTAATATAATCAAAATTATCTATCTCATGTTCAATTAAGAGTTCCAATTTTTCTTTGGACACAAATTCCTTCCTTCTCCACAAGTCTAAGAGGTAAACTGTCCTATGTTCCTCTAATTTGCTTATAATATCACCCTTTAAGTCTAGATCATGAATCCATTTTGACCTTCTCTTGGTATGTGGTGTTAGGTGTGGGTCAAGCCTTAATTTCTTCCATAAAAGTTTCCAATTTTCCCAGCAGTTTTTGTCAAATAGTGAGTTTTTATCCCAAAAGCTGGGGTCTTTAGGTTTGTCAAACACTAGATTGCTATAGTTATTGCCTGGTTTGTCTTGCGATTCTATCCTATTCTACTAATCGACTACTCTATTTCTTAGCCAATACAAAAATGGTTTTGATGACCTCTGCTTTATAATATAGTTTTATATCTGGCATAGCAAGGCCACCTTCATCAGCATTTTTTGAAATTAATTCCCTTGAAATTCTTGACCTTTTGTTCTTCCAAATGAACTTTGCTACTATTTTTTCTAGATCTGTAAAATAATTTTTGGGAGTTTAATTGGTATGACCCTAAATAAGTAAATTAGTTTGGGTAGTATTGTCATTTTTATTATATTTGCTCGGCAGACCCATGAGAACTTGATGTTTTTCCAACTGATTATGTCTGACTTTATTTGTGTGGGAAGTGTTTTGTAGTTTAGTTAGTATAGTTCCTGACTTTTGCTTGGCAGATAGATTTCCAAATATTTTGGATTATTTTGAATGGAATTTCTTTTTGTATTTCTTGCTGCTGAAATTTGTTGGTAACATATAAGAATGCTGATGATTTATGTGGATTTATTTTGTATCCTGCAACTTTGCTAAAGTTGTGAATTATTTCTGGTAGTTTTTTAATTGAGTATATAGGGTTCCAGTATACCATCATGTCATCTGCAAAGAGTGATAATTTGGTTTCCTCATTACCTACTCTAATTCCTTTAATCTCTTTCTTCTCTTACTGCCAAAGTTAACACTTCTAATACAATATTAAATAGTAATGTTGACAATGGGTATCCTTGTTTCACTCCTGATCTTATTGGGAATGGTTTTAGTTTGTCTCCATTACATATGATGCTTGCTGATGGTTTTAAATAGATGCTACTGATCATTTTAAGGAAAAGCCCATTTATTCTTATACTCACTAGTGTTTTTAATAGGAATGGGTGTTGGATTTTATCAAATGCTTTTTCTGCATCTATTGAGATAATGATATGATTTTTGTTAGTTTGGTTATTAATATAATTGATTATGCTGATAGTTTTCCTAATATTGAATCAGCCCTGCATTCCTGGTATAAATCCTACTTGGTCAGAGTGTATTATCCTGGGGATGGCTTTCTGTAATCGCATTGCTAATATCTTATTTAAGATTTTTGCATCAATGTTCATTTCAGGAATTGGTCTATAGTTTTCTTTCTTGGTTTTCACCCTATCTGGTTTAGCTATCAGCACCCTATCTGTATCATAAAAGGAATTTAGTAGTATACCTTCTTTCCCTATTTTTTCAAATAATTTATATAGTATTGGAATTAATTGTTATTTGAATGTTTGGTAAAATTCACAAGTAAATCCATCTGGCCCTGGAGATTTTTTCTTAGGGAGTTGATTAATAGCTTGTTCTATTTCTTTTTCTAAAATGAAGTTATTTAAATAATTTATTCCCTCTTCTGTTAACCTGGGCAGTCTATATTTTTGTAGATATTCCTCCATTTCATTTAAATTATCAAATTTATTGGCATAAAGTTGGGCAAAATAATTCCTAATTATTGCTCTAATTTCTTCTTCATATCTATTTTATTAATCTCCCCTTTTATTTTCAGAATTTCCAATTTGGTATATAATTGAGGATTTTTAATTTGTTCTTTTTCTAGCTTTTTAAATAGTAAGCCCAATTCGCTGATCTTCTCTTTCTCTATTTTATGCAAGTAAGCATCTAGAGATATCAAATTACCCCTTATAACCACTTTGGTCGTATCCCACAAATTTTGGTATGTTGCCTCATTATTAGCATTCTCCTGAATGAAATTATTGATTGTGTCTATGATTTGCTCTTTCACCCATTCATTCCTTAGGATTAGATTATTTAATTTCCAATTAACTTGTGGTCTATTTTCTCCAGGCCTTATATTGCATGTGATTTTTACTGCATCGTGATCTGAAAAAGATGCATTTACTATTTCTAAAAAAAATGCCTTTCTGCATTTGATTTGGAGGTCTTTATGCCCTAACACATGGTCAATTTTTGTATAAGTTCCATGAACCACTGAGAAAAAAGTAAACTCCCTTCTGTCTCCATTCAATTTTCTCCACAGATCTATCATACCTAACTTTTCTAACATTTTGTTTACCTCGCTAACTTCTTTCATATTTATTTTGTGGTTTGATTTGTCTAATTCTGAGAGAACAAGGTTGAGATCCCCCACTAATTTAGTTGTTCTGTCTATTTCTTCTTGCATCTCTCTTAACTTCTCCTCTAGGAATTTGGATGCTATACCACTTGGTGCATATATGTTTAGTATTGATATTGCTTCATTATCTATAGGACCCTTTAGTAAAACATAGTTTCCTTCCTTATCTCTTTTAATTAGAGCTATCTTTGCTTTTACTTGATCTGAAATCAGAATTGTTACCCCTGCTTTTTTTTGTTTGCCTGAAGCATAATAGATTCTGCTCCAGCCCTTTAGATGTGTTTCTTGTAAACAACATATTGTAGGATTCTGGCTTTTAATCCAGTCTGCTATCCCCTTCTGCTTTATGGGAAAGTTCTTCCCATTCACATTAACAGTTAAAATAACTAATTCTGTATTTCCTGCCATCTTATTTACCCAAAGTTATATTTTCCTCTTTCCTTTCCCCTATCTCCCTTCCCCCCTCCCTAGTATTTTTCTTTTGATGACCACCTCCCTCAAACAGTCCTCCCCCTTTTAGAGCCCCTCCCCCCTTTTTACACCTTTCCCCTAATTCTTCTATTATCCCTTCTATTAGTCTATCCCTTTCTTTTCCTCCTTTCCCTCCCACTTCCCTATAAGGAGGGACAAGTTTTTCTGTGAAACCAAATGTGTCTGATATACTCTTTTAGAGCCCAATCTGATGAGAGTAAGATTCACACAATGCTCATCCCCCTCCCTTCTTTCCCTCAATTATATTAGGTTTTCTTTGCCTCTTCATGAGATTTTACCTTATTTTTACCTCCTTTTTTTTAACCTTATTTTACCTCCTTTCCCCTCTCTTTTCCAGTATAGCCCTTCCACCTCTAGTTTCTTTTCATATTATCAAAGTAAAATCAATTATACCTATAGTAGAAATAAAGTTCTCAAGAGTTCTTTCCTTTTTACCTTTTTATGCTTCTCTTGAGTTCTGTGTTTGGAGGTCAAATTTTTTTGTTCAGATCTGGTCTTTTCATTAGAAATAGGTGAAATTCACCTATATCATTAAGTGTCCATCTTCTTCCCTGGAAAATAATGCTCATTCTAGCTGGATAGGTTATTCTTTACTGTAATCCAAGTTCCTTTGCCTTTTGGAATATCTGATTCCAGGCCCACTGATCCTTCAATGTGGAGGCTGACAGATCTTGTGTGATTCTAATTACAGTTCCTTGGTTTTTGAATTGTTTCTTTCTAGCTGCTAGCAATATCTTTTCCTTGGTGCAATAGTCCTGAAATTTAGCCACGATATTCCTTGGAGTTTTAATTTTGGGGTCTCTTTCAGGGGGTGATCGGTGAATTCTTTTGATGGTGATTTTATCTTCTGATTCTAAACATCAGGGAAGTTTTCTTTCATGATTTCCTGGAAGATAGCACCTAGGTTCTTTTTTTCATCATGGCTTTCAGGAAGTCAAATAATCCTTAGATTGTCTCTCCTAGATCTATTTTCAGGTCAGTTGTTTTTCCTAGGAGGTATTTCATATTTTCTTTTATTTTTTCATTTTTTTGTTTTTGTTTGACTGATTCTTGAAGCCTTATTGAGTCATTTACTTCCATTTGTTAAATTCTAATTTTTAAAGTATTATTTTCTTCAGTTACCTTTTTAGCTCCTTTTGTAACTGGCCAATTGAATTTTTTTGTTCATTGCATTCTTTTTCCATATCACCAATTTTGTTTTTCAGTGAATTGGTGTCTTTTTCATATTTCTTTTGTAGAGTACTATATGTTTTTTCCATTTCTTCCTGCAATGATCTCATTTCATTTCCCCATTTTTCATCTAACTCTCTTTTGAGATTCTTTATGCAATTTTCCAGTTAAGCCTTGTGAAATGAGGACCACCTCATGTCTCTCTTTGTGGCTTCCTCTGGAGTTGCTTTACCTTTATGAACCTCAGGATCTGAGATCTATTCTTCTCTCTCTCCATAAAAGCTGTCTACCTTGAGAGTTCTTTTCTGTTTTTTATTCTTTCTTTAAAAAAAAAAAAAAAAAGCTTGAGGCAGAGGAGGGATAGCTGCTTTAATTTGCCCTAGGGCAGTTCAGCTGATTGACTTCTGGTGCTGGGCCATCTGGTCTAGGTCCCATGTTTGCAGTGGGTTACAATCTACCTTTTACAAAAGGCAAATTTGCCAAAGCACGTGCCCGCAATCAGGGCAGAGTGTCCCAAGAGTCTTGCAGGGACGTCCCAGGTGCTTAGAACCTGCCACGCTGAGTCTGGCCCAGTTTCCTGCCCTGTCTCCTGGAGCTGTGCCCAAGCTTGGCAAACTGCCCGACTCCCTGCCCATCTGAGAGACCTGCTCCGAAGCTCCTCCAAGGTAACTTCTGCTAGGAATGTGTTGTAGTCCAAATATTTGGGGGTGCTTTGACTCCAGAACCAGTTTAGAGCCTTAATCTGCTGTTGGTTTGAGAGGTCAGAGGAGGACAGAGAGAGTGGTGTCTGCTCTTCACAATCTTGGCTCCGCCCCCCCAAGATCTTCTTTCTTGCCAAGGAATTCTCTACATGCATAAAAGTCTATCTCATTCCTTATCACCTGTTCCAACAGAATGACCCCTCTACCATCCTAATTCTCTTCCATCATTAAAATATGTGTGAAATAGAATATTATGTTTAAAAAATAATGAGGAAGGAGACTCAGAAATCCTGAGAAATAGGAGCCAATGCATAGTCAAATGAGCAAAAAAAGGAGAACAATTTATATAATTACAACAACATTGTAAAGAAAAGCAACTTGGGATGAAAGGAGTCAAAAAGAAAAAAAAAAGGGCAGTATCTTCACAGCTATCTGAATACTCTTTTTAAGTGTCGGTGAGGTAAGGCAAGGCCTTTCTAATAGAACTGAAACTATATTAATTAGTTCTAACAAATGTCTTGGGCAATACCCCTAACTCGGGTGTTCATCTGAAACACTATTATCCATTTGTTTCCCACCAAAAAACTGGTCTCTGCCTTGGAACCAATTTGGGCTTTCACAGACTAATTTTGGCCCTATCTTGCTCTCTTTCTAATCCTCCACAACACTTGCTGTACATTTCCAGCCATGCTCTGTTATTTTCCTCTCTTTCAGCACTTCCCCCTATTAGAATATAAGTTTTTTTGAGGTCAGGAACTGTTTTGCTTGTTAATTCAAGGTGTGCCAAAAGTCTGAAGCTAAAATTTTTGAGACAATCTTTATTTGTATGGCCAGTGCCTGGTCTATAATAAATGTTTAATAATTTCTTTTTGTATCTAGCTGTCTCTCTGGTTAACAGTTTCCAAAAAGAACAATAGCATTTCTTCCTCTCTCCACCCCCACCCCAGAAAGAACCCAATGCTGCAGCAGCTGGACAGAAAATGGCAGCTTTGGAAGCAGAGAACAATAGGAGATGATGCAGCTTCAGTAGAGATATCTGCAAAAATAAAGTAAATCCATTCTGGCGAAGGGAAATTCAGGACCCAGGCAAGGGAGCTGTCAAAAGGCACAGCCCAAAAACAACATGGCACAGCAGGTTGTCAAAGCTCAGAGTGAGCATGGTAGTATGCTGGAATGGTGAAAATTATTCTTTTTCTTGACTTTTTAGTCATCTGGTATCTTTCAAATGCATACTTGGCTATTTGATTTCTAGTTCCTGCTTGGTTAGTTGAGATTGTTTATACTAGATAGAGACTTAAAATTGCATTTTTGTAACTTAATGGTCAAAAACATCCCCACACTATACCTGGGAAAGTAAATGGTTTCATAGTAACTTGATACATGTGCTACATGTTTACTTATTTCACTTCTCCTATTTCACTTCCCCTTAAAAAGATGGGACATTTTACTTCTCTCTCTACTTCCCTCTTGCACATAGTAGTACCTAATTTTTTTTCCTCAAAATTTCTATTTAATATTAGGAAAACTATAAACATAACAGGAGAGAACAGGCAGAAGCCTTGTGATTCCACTGGTATAATAAATTCTGGGATGAGGAAATTCCCTCCATTAATGCAAGTAAGCACCCTCTCTCTCTACTACTTATTGTTATTTAGGGAGAACCTAGGATTCTCCCAGGGTTCACATAGTCAAAGGCAAGACTTCTTGAGTTTGAAGCCAGTTCTTCACCCATTATACTATACTGCCTTTCAGTAAAATTATACAATATAGCAATTTTCACATCTTAATTATATGGACAAGTTAAGTGGGTTCACTTGAGCAATCAGCAAGGTACCCACTTTCCTTTTAAACTAAGGATTGAGACCCCAAACAGGATTACATAACACATGCAATGTGGAGGGGTCACAAAATAATGTTTTATTATTAGTAAATGTCTGATTTATAAACTTACTTTATATACATATATATCTGGGGTTATGTAAAAAATTTCTCAGGCAAAAAGGAGGTCTCAAGTGGAAAAAGTTTTAGAAGCTCTGCTTTAGAGATACAGAACAGGGGTCCCTTCCAGGACAGCCCTGTCAAGTACCAGGCCTTGGCCAGAACATATAAACTTATACACAAAAAGATCATTACTGATCACAAACCATTTGCAGTAACAGCAGCTACCATATGCTCCAATTTTCCCTCATAAGAAGACATGTACTGGATCTGTGATTTCAGTGATGGTATAAGATGAGGAAACTCTACAAAGGCAGATCAGCATTTCCTCTGTAATTTAGAATCTTGGTAACTAGTAGCATCAAAGTCAAATGGGGGAGGAGGTGAAGAAATGCCATTACACTAATTCATACATAAAGATCCCTGCAGGCAGTATATTAACTTCATTTTAAAATGTAATGTCATCTATGTTTTATTCTTCCTTTATTTTCTTAAATATTCCCAATTACATTTTAACCTAGTTCAGACCCCACTCCCAAGGCCACAAAACCAATATCTGAAGACTGATTGGAAATAACTTTTGATTATTAGTTGGGAAATGGTTTAACAAATTATGTCATATGAATGCAATGAAGTATTATGAATACAAAGAAGTAAATGATGAAAAAAAATGATGAAAAGTCTGGATTCAGAGAAACTGGGGACACCTGTACAAATGGATGTAGAGTGAAGTTAAACAGAATCAGAAAGACAATTTATACAACAAATATTACTCTGTAAAGAAAACATCAGTGAGAAACAAACTCTCTGATCAATGTAATAACTAAATAAAACAGCCTAAATATGAACTGTTTTTTCCCCCTTATTGAACTTCTATATGCCCAGGGTTTAATGTAGAACCTAGCACACAGTATGTACTTAACAAACATATTGACTGGCTAACTGACAAGAGACAAGAACAGAATTACAGAATGAGCCATATAGTTTTGCACGTGAGCAAAATATGCATTTGTTGTGCTTATTTATTACAAAGGAAGGTTTGGGAGCTGGAAGGTAGAAGGGGAACAAGAGTAATGCTAGAAGGGTAGCAATGCCCTCCCCAAAAAATAAATAAAGAGCAGAATTTTTAAAAAGTCAAAAAACACTTAAAAGAGCTAAGTTCATTTCAAATGATCAACATATAATCTTGCTGTGTTCTTTTGGTTTTATTCATTTCACTTAGCATTAGTTAGAAAACAAAATGCAAGTGAACAAAAAAGAGTGAAAATGCTATGTTATGATCCACCTTCAGTTCCCACAGTCCTCCCTCGGGGTGTAGATGACTCTTCATCGCAAGATCATTGGAACTGGTTTGAAACATTTCATTGTTGAGAGCCATGTCCATCAGAATTGATCATCATGTAATATTGTTGTTGCCGTGTATAATGATCTCATGGTTCTGCTCATTTCACTCAGCATCAGTTCATGTAGGTCTCTGCAGGCCACTCTGAAATCAGACTACTGATCATTTCTTATAGAACATTAATATTCCCATGACATTCATATACCATAATTTACTCAGCCATTCTTCAACTGATGGGCATCCCCTTCAATTTCCAATTCCTTGCCATTATAAAAAGAACTGTTACAAACATTTTTGCATATGTGGGTCCTTTTCTCTTTCTGTAATTTTTTTTAAAAAGAAAACAAGACATAAGTAATAGAGATTCATGATTTTATATGTAATTTTATTTGCATATGTAAATAATTATGCTTGCCATTTTTTTAAGTTCATAACAACAACAACAATAATAATAATAATAAACAAATTTTAGTGAAATACCAGGATCTGAAAAATTAGTTCACCTCACATGAATAGGGAGTTTAATAAAACAGATACACTGGCTTACCATAAGCTAATTAATATATCTATTCTTAGAGTAAATATGTCACTGTTCATGACTGAACTTTAATTTATGTTGACATTAACCACAAGTTCTGACTAATTTCAATATCTAGGTAAAAACCATCAACCTCTTATTTTGTACAGTACTTAATTTTTCAACATGCTCTTGAGTATGTTATCTCATTTGATCAATAGGATATGTCAGTGATTATGATTTATATTTCCTGTGAAAATTTATTAATTTTTTTTTGCAAGGAAACTGGAAACTGAGTGGATGCCTATCAGTTAGAGAATGGCTGAATAAATTATCATATATGAATGTTATGGAATATTATTGTTCTGTAAGAAACGACCAGGAGGATGATTTCAGAGAGGCCTGGAGAGACTTGCACGAACTGATGCTGAATGAAATGAGCAGAACCAGGAGATCAATATACATGGCAACAACAATATTACATGATGATCAATTCTGAAGGACATGGCTCTCTTCAACAATGAAATGTTTCAAACCAGTTCTAATGATCTTGCAATGAAGTGAGTCATCTACACCCAGAGGGAGGACTGTGGGAACTGAGGGTGGATGACAACATAGCATTCTCACTCTTTGTTGTTGTTCACTTGCATTTTGTTTTCTTACTCATTTTCTCTCCTTTTTGATCTGTTTTTTTTTTGTTTGTTTGTTTCTGTTTTTGGTTTTTTTTTTTTTTTTGGTGCAGCAAGAGAATTGTATAAATATATTTACCTATATTGGATTTAACATGTATTTTAACATGAATAACATATATTGGATTACTTGCCATCTGGGGGGGGGGAGGAGGGGAAAATCTGAAACACAAGGGTATTGTAAGGGTCAGTGTTGAAAAATTATCCGTGTATATGTTTTGAAAATAAAAAGCTTTAAAAAAAATTTTTTTTGGCAAGAAGAAATAAGTGAGACAAAAGAGGGAAATGGGAAAAAGAGACCTAGAATGAAAGCATAAATTAAAGAACAAGGTTCAGAAGAGTCCAGGAAAGAAACCATTAACTGAAAACCAGGAGGTGAGTAAGACCCAGCTGCTGCTAAGCTTTCCAACTCCCTGGGCATCAATATGATTTTCTCAGAAGCTGCCAAATTGAGAAAGTTTTTCCCTGGGATGCCAAGAGCTGACCGGGCAAGATTAGGCTGTACTAAAGGTTCTCCCTCATAGCCCAGTTAAAAAGTGTTATGGGCTTTCTATGAACTACTGAGACTAAGATAAAGCAGTGATACTGTAGTACACAAAATAATTTACAAGGCTTAGTTATTTACTTAGCCATACTGTTGAATTCCAAATTATAGAACTGGTTTGGGGAAAGGGGGGCTCCATGGGCCATACACTATTTTCTATCAAAAGAAATGCAGATTAGGGGCAGCTATATTTTGTAGTGGATAGAGCACCAGCCCTGAAGTCAGGAGGACCTGAGTTCAAATCTGGCCTCAGACACTTAACACTTTCTAGCTGTGTGATCCTGGGCAAGTCACTTAACCCCAATTGCCTCAGAAAAAAGGAGGAAGAAAGGAAGGAAAGAAGGAAGGGAGGGAGGGAGGGAGGGAGGGAGGAAATGCACATTTAATGTGAGAAACATAGATATAGGACCAAAACTTTCCTAGTGCTCTCCATCATCACCTTAAGATCTTAGCTGTAGGATTAAACATAGGTACATCAGGAAAAGAATAGAAAAGTCTTATCTCCTTCTATGTAAATTCCTGCTAATCCCTTTGAAATGTGATCATTTTAAGAGAAAAGTTTTGAATTGTTCAAATCTCATGGAGTTAACACAGATAGAAAACTTAACATTCTAGATTTTTTTTTTTTTTGGTACAGAAAATATCAGTAAAAGAGAGTGACTGTTTGGATAGTATAAATAATAACATACTCAATGGCACAACTGATAAAGTGTCAAGCCTAAAGTCTCATCTTCTTGAGTTCAAAACTAGCCTCAGGCACTTATTAGCTGTGTGACCCTGGTAAGTTATTGAAGTTTGTTTGCTTCAGTTTTCTCATCTGTAAAATGAGCTGGGAAAAAAATAAAAACAAAAAAAAAATTAAATAAGCTGGAGAAAGAAATTGCAAACCATTTCAATATCTTTGCCAAGAAAATCCTAAATGAAATAAAAAAGAATCAGACATGACTAAAAATGACTGAACAACCACCAATAAGGCAGGATCAAAAAAACTAGGTATGCATATCTATCCAAAAATTATAAGTTACTGCAAAGAACTTAAGGAGATAAGTTTGATACTGCCCTAAAAAGGGAATTGGCATGTCACATCACCACTACACCAATAACCTAAAGAAAAAAGAAAAAGAAATTGTATGTACAAAAATATTTATAGCAACTATTTTCATAGTAGCCCAAAATTAGAAATTAAGGGAGTATCTTCCAATTAGAAACCAAAGGAGGATAACTGAACAAAATATGGTATATAAATGTGATAAAATTGTGCCATAAAGAAATGGACAGTTTTGGAAAAAACTTAAAGATCTCAATGATACAGAGCTTAGTGAGAAAAACTAGAACAATTTATATAATAAAAACATTACAGAGAAAAACAATTTTGAAAGATGTTAGAACTCTGATCCACGATATCAAATTACTTTCCTTCTCAAGAAGAAAAGAGAGGAGGAGGGTAGGAGAGAAACAGGGGAAGAATTTGAAATCGCAAATTTTTTTTAAAAACTAAATGATAAAATTTTCTTTACATGTGTTTGGGAAATGTTAACCAAAGTTGTGTGTGTGTGTGTGTGTGTGTGTGTGTACCACTAAAAAAAAAAAAAAAAGCCCAACTATGATCCATCCAAGGATAACCCTGAAGTCCAAAAGTATGAAGATGAAAACCCCCACATCTCCTGATAAAAAGGTGATGCTCTTAAAATACAGAAACACATACCACCTTTCCGTACATGCTAAATATGGAAATTTGTTTAGACAGACAGTTTTTCTATGTATAGAGGACTTTGCTTTTTAAAAAATTTGTTCTAAGGAGTGGTCAAATGTGAGATGGACATATTAATAAAAAAATTTTTTGAAGTGGCTGAGTTAAAGGTATGGATCTAAAGTCTATAATCCATTATCCTATTCCTCTTGAAGGAAAAGTTAATTGCTATATATACACCAGGCTGGTAGGGAAGACCTAGGGAAGGAGTTATAGCTGAGTTCTTTACATAATTTCTATCAACAATTATTCACTAAGCTATTAAGAATCTTCAATGTAAAGTGAAAATTATGGTAGGAAATAATAAAATAAATAAATTACTTAATTCCTACTCTTGAGGAGTTTATAATCTAATAGGGGAGCTAAAACATGTACTTGAATTAATTTTAATGCAAAACTTATAAAGATAAATGCATTATAAGTACAGAGTGGCATGAAAATTTCACTTATTAAAATAAAGTAAGTCTATGACACTCAAAGTTTTTGACCAGAATAAAAAAAAAAAAACCTTCCCAGATTAATATTTTTGTGATGGCAAATTAGGCTGGCTTGTCTAAATTCTTGCTTAGCCCTCAGTCATTGAATAGGCATTGCCTTGCACAAACTGAGGTCTGAGAAAGATCTTAATTTAGAAAAGCCAAGGTCATTCACTGAATCCCAGACCATTGCCAAGTCATCTTGACTTCTGTTTTGCCACTGGATTCCAACATCTCTGAAACAAGAGAGTGAAAATGCAACTTTGCCTTTTTACAGCTAAGCCTTCCATCTCTTAAATTCAATTCACATGCAAATCATGATGTCACAATGTTATATTGTCATCTTTGAGAATGAAAGTGTGGAAGGGCTAATTTTAGCTGATATTTAAGGTTAGAATTTTTTTTTAATGGAGAAAAATAAAAGGAATCCTCTTGATATGCTTCCTGAGATAGGAATTAAAGAATTTTCTCAGAAATCAGTCCCTTTTTTTGTTTTCTCTTCAATCATTACGTTAATAATATCTCCAGAATGAGAATGAAACTGTTTCACAGGCTCTTAAAGAAAAGTACCAATATCTACAATCTTTGAGGGACATGTTATTGATTCTGGTATAACATTTTTCCCTGTGGAGAAAACTTTTCACTCTTTGAAAATTATTTCAAGGTATATCAGGAGAGATTCCCAGTCTTGTGTGGGCAATGAGATGGAAGACTAAACATTTTTTCCTCATCCTCATGATCTCTCCAACTTTTCAAAAATATATACATATATATATCTCAAAGATAGCTGTTTCCAAGGAACAAACCAAAAGAAAGGAAAAAAAAAAATCCATGAAATTGACACACAGGGACCATGAAATCACTGAGCACCCTTCCCCCACCTCTTATACTATACTGACAAGGGAGGGTGCACTAGCAGACCCAAGCACTTGACACTTCCGTGGGGGTTTGCAAGAAAATCTAACCCCAAACCCCTTCTCTTTTCCCTCCCTCCGTGCAATGGGGCCTCCAGTTCCAGGCTGCGGAAGTCTGCTCAGGAAATGACACAGTCAGTGTGGCAGGTGGCTGCCTCCAAGGAAACCACTAGTCAGAGTCAGAAGGTGAATAAGGGAAAAAAAAGGGGGGGGGGGTTAAATACTGAAATTAGCAAAGATCTGAGGAAGAAAAAAACTCAAAGACTTTGAACATAAGCTGATGAATCAGCAAGGAAAACATTAACAATAGAAGGAAATATGGCCTCCAGATCTAGCAAATAAGTTTAGGCACCTATGAATAAACATTGCAAAACAAAATGAAAATGATCCAACACTTGATGAGGCAGAAGACCCTGTGAAATGTAAGTAGATCATGGCACTACAACACTGTTTCTGAAGAGTTCAAAAGAGAAATTTAAATTATGAGAGTAGAATGTATGGCTTGCATAACAAAAATAACAGGTAAAATTTTTAAAAATGGACTCTGTGATGGCAAGTCTAACTAAAGGAGTAAAAGAGAGAACAACAAATTGGAAATGCAAATATAGAGAACGAAGAATTTAGAAGAGAAGCAAAAAGCAATAACATTAAAAGAAAATATGTTCACTATACAAGCAAAACAATGATCATGAAAGGCCAAGTCTGCCGGAAGAACATGATGGGACAAAAAAAAAAAACTTAACAATATAATGAAGAGAACTTCTGAACAAAGAAAATGAAATATTAAAGGAAAGAATTCATAGATTGCTTCCAGAAAAAAAGTCAAACTTGCAAACTCCAAGATACAAAGTAGTTAAATTGAACAATTAAATCCAGAAATACATACCTTCACTTATTTTACTCTATTTTTTTAAAATGGTCTTGTTTCTACTACCTCTCTTTTTCTCATTCCTATCCCCTCTTCTCCTTTTTCACCCTTTTTTTCCCTTTGAGGTTTTCCTTTTGTTCCTTTTTCCTTTTTGCTTTGATCATGAGAAAGATCTTCAAACCCAAAGGAAAATTTGAATAACTTATGCTTATTCTGAACCCATCAGAAAACATAGAAGGAAATGTGATAATGTTATTCCAAAGAGTAATGAAACTAAGGATGTTGTCTCGGGATACCCACCCTGGAGGTTTGAACTTCATCATAAACGAGAAAAGATGAGCATTCAAGAATAAAGAGGTCTTTTCAAAACATTTTAGAAAGAAAGAACCAAAGAAAACATGTACTTCTTGAATACTCCAAATAAAACAAGAATAAATAAATGCAGTAATCAAGGATAGCAATTGTGGCAGAGTAACAGCAAAAAGACCAACCAGTAAGAGATTTCTTTCAAAACATACACAAGAGGTGTAGCCTGGAGAACTGGTGTGTGTGTTTGGTGGAAAAGGGAGAGTTTGGCAAGAACTAGAACTCCCTGGCAGTAAATGGCCTCTGGGAGAGTGGGAGATTACAGGAACCTAAAGGAAGAGATGTTGAGGTAAAAGGGAAGAAAGCAGGTAACTGGGGAAAGTGATGGACTGCATAATTAGGAAAGTGTTGGGGCCCTACCAAGGGGAAGTGTCCTCTCTGACACTTGCAATAACTGACATTGTGCTAGGAGTAAAGCAGAAGGAAAAAGAGACAAGCTCCTCAAGACAGGGGCATAATCTGTAGGGGATAGCCTAGAATGGATAATTTGGATGTTTTTATAGTACTAGGAATACAGAGAAACTGTTAACAGGCATCATGAGCCAAACAATGAGATCTAGAGCAAACATAAAGAGAAGATGGATAATGAAGAATATTAGAGAAATCCTTCTTGGAAAGGAAAAAATAAATAAATGAGACTAATGAACAAGACAACTTGAAGGGGAGTTGAAGGGGGAATCTGCTTGACTGAAATGGAAGAAGAGGAATAAGAATTATATAATCAGATCAAAGCAAAAAGGAAAAAGGAAAAAAAGCAAAACCTCAAAGGGAAAAGAGTGAAAAAGGAGAAGAGGGGATCGGGAATGAGAAAAAGAGAGGTAGTAGAAACAAGACCATTAAAAAAAAATAAGGTAAAATAATTGAAGATATGTGTTTACAGAAGAAGAGGGAGGCCAATCAAAGTTTGAAGGGAAAAAAATCCTCAATATTAGAAACAGGTGAAAGAAAATATGAATTTAACTTTTATAACTTTAAATGTGAGTGGATTAAACAATTCAATAAAATGAAAAAGAATGACAGATTGGATAAGAAAACAAAACCCTACAATCTGTTGTTTACAAGAAACACATTTAAAAAACAAAGAGATATATACACACACAAAATGAGGAGATGGAAAAAATTTACTATGGGTCAGATGAATCCAATAAAGCAAAAGTTGTAATCATGATAAAGCAAAAACAATAAACAAATAAAGAGGAATTAACAAGGAAACTATATTATGCTGAAAGGAACCATAAAAGAACAAACCAGTATCAATAATAAGTTTACATATTCCAATTGCCTTAGCATCCATATTTATAAAGGAAATATTATCTAAATTATAAAAAGACATAGTAACACAAGTTTTTTGATAAATCTAATAGAAAAATTAAAAAGAGAAAAAGGGGAACTGAATTGCTGGAGAATCTATGGCGCATGCCTTCAAGCTACATCAAATTCATACTAATATTACATATAATACACTTATAATGCAAAGTATGTTCTGTCAAAAAAAAAAGAATAAAACACATAATGAAAATTGAAGGTAATGTGTGCAACACTATAAAAGTACAAAGCAGTATTATACATAATAATTATATCTAATAAGCACTTCTCTTTGGAACATCATAGTTTAGCCTATTAAAGGTTTGGAGGGTTCTAATTCATGTGGGTTCTGCCAATATCTCCTTCTTTACCCCATCTTCTATGAAGGGCAGGACTTTTTCCCAGACAAAACAAACTGAGATTGTGAACAAATAATCCCTTTCAATTCTGTGTCCTCCAGGAGATAATACCTTTAATCATTCCTACTTTCTCACTAATCTTTAATCTCTCTCTTCCTGTCTACTTGAAGCTTTTCTTGCAATCTACAAACATGTTCACACTGCCCCCATCCTCAAAAAATGCTCATTTGATCTGTCTATCCCAGCAAACTATAGTTCTGTATCTCTCTTTGTGGCTAAATCCTTTTAAAGAGTTTTCTATAATTGGTCTCTTCACTTCCATTCTTTTCACATTCTTTGTGACTTGGAAGTAGGTCTTCCAACCTCATTATTCAAATGAAATTGCTCTCCCCTAATCAGCAAATCAAATACTCCTTTCTAATTCTCACCCTTCTTAACCTTTCTGCAGCTTTTGACACTGAAGATTTACACAGCTGATCATAGAAACTCTCTTTTCTATAGGTTTTTGTTTTTGTTTTTTAATGACACTGCTCTTCTTCTCCACTCTGACCACTCCTGCTCTCCGGGGATGAATCTTCATCAGTCATACACACTAACCATGGATAGCCACCAAGGTCCTGCCCTAGCCCCCTTTTCCCCCTTCCCTCTACACTATTTCATTTAATCATTTTTATCAATTCCCTTAGGTGAAATTATCTATGCAACATATTTAACCTATATACAATTGCTTGCTGTCTAGGAGAGAGGAAAAAAAAATTAGAACACAAGGTTTTGCAAAGGTGAATGTTGAAACCTATATTTGCATATATTTGTAAAGAGAAAATAATATTTTTTAAAGAAAAAAAATCATCTATGCAAATTCCCAAATCTACTTCTCTAGAGGTAACATCTCTTTTAACCTCCAGGCTCAAATCTTCAATTGCCAATTAGACATTTCAAAATGCATGTCCTACAGACATTTTAAACTCAACATGTGCAAAACCAAACTCATTATCTTACCTGCTCCAAAACGCCCCCTCCTCCCAATCTTCCCATTATAGTCAAGAACACCACTGTGCCGAATTGCTCTTTTCAACAAGGTGATTCACACCAATTCCAATGATCATGTGATAAAGAGAGTCATCTACATTCAGAGAGAGGACTATGAGAACTGAATGTGCATCACAACATAGTATGTTCACCTTTTTTGGTTGCTTTTTACTTGTTTATTTTTCTTTCTCATTTCTTTTTCCTTTTTGATCTGATTTTTCTTGTGCAGCTTGATAAATGTGGAAATAGGTATAGAAGAATTGCACACGTTTAACATATATTGGATTACTTGCCGTGTGGAGAGGAAGGTAGGGAGAAAAAAAAATGGAAGGTTTTACAAGTTGAATATTGAAAACTATCTGAGTAAATTTTGAAAATAAAAAGCTGTTATTTATATATACATATATATATATATAACCCCACCACCATCCTCCCAGAAAGTGCACAATTCGTCATTCCTCTCTTTCCCCCTACCCTCATCTGTTGCCAAATCTTGGTTATTTTACCTTATAACATTTCTTATGCACCCCTTTTGTCCACCAACACCACCACCACCTCAGGTCCTCATTGCTACATACCTGGACTATGAAACAGTCTGCAGAGGAATCTCCCTGCTTCAAATCTCTTCCTGCTCCATTCTAGACTCCATTCAGCTGTCCAAATAACCTTCCAAAGCACAAGTCTGACCATGTCATGCCTCCTCTACCTTACTGAATAAATTCTAGTTTCTTCCTGTCACCTCTACAATCAACCTAAAATGCACAACTGGCATGCAAAGCATGCCTTACCCTGGCCCCCTGCTATATTTCCAGTCTTGCTTTTGCTTTCTCCTGTTCACTCTCCCCACCCCAATGCTCTATCATCCAGTGACATTGTTTGCTATTCTTCAAACAAACACAATCTCTTCACTGGCTCTTCCCCATTCCTTGGGTTCTCTCTTCTGATCTCCATTTCCTGGTTTTGTCCCAGCTAAAATTCCATCACCTGCAAGAAAGTATTCCCAATCCCTCTTAATAACACAAGCCTTCTGGAGAATAAAGCCCAAAGGATTCTGGAATGATGGTGGAGTAGGATGGTAAATTTCAAGCTCTCCTGATTTCCCCCACAAATAGAACACATTTGAGCCTCAGGATGAACACAAACTGTCGAAAAATCATGAGGAAGGGGCAGAAGGGGTCCTCCAGATACAACCCGAAAAGATCTGAAGAAAGACCCCAGGGCCAGGATTAACAGCAAATCGGACCCCTCAAGCTAGCTGGGTGTGGTTAGAACCTCAGCTGGAACCTCAGAGACTTTCACTGCACAGACGGTTTGAGTCCCGAGTTTGAGTCAGGGAAGACTGAGCTAACCCTGGGCTGATTGGGAACGCCAGGCCCAGCCATGCTGCTGAGACACAGTCCTGGGCCAAAAGGACCCAGCACCGTTGAGTGCAGCAGCAGCGGGCAGGGAGGCTGCTGGCTGTGGGCACCTGTAGGAAGGGCAACTCTTGGTTTGGGGGTCCTGGTCAGAGTGGAGAGCTGAAGGGTAGCTTGAGACATCATCTCCCCCCATCCCACAATTAGAAGTGCTTACACTAATACCTCTGATTAAAAACAATGAACTAACAAAAAAGAAAGAACTCCACCACTGAAACATGAAAAAAGACTGGCGTTCATCTTGAGAGGAGGACACTTTAATAAAAGGGGAAAAAAAGCTTCTACCTTAAAAAGTAATAGGAAATGGCTCCCTGCCCAGAGAGCATTTGTAGAACTCAAAAAAGAATTTAAAAATTAAATGAGAGATACTGAGGAAAAAAAGAGAAAGAAAAATCTTCCAAGGAAAACAAGAACATTATGGGGGGGAGGAAGTTAACCAACTAGAAAAGGAGGTACAGAGTCTTAAAGATGAAAATAATGCTTTGACAATGAGAGACCAAGAAATAACAAAACATTATAAAGAATGAAAAAATAGAACGGAATGTGAAACATCTTATAAGAAAAACATGAAAAAACATCTATAAGAAAAGATCTGGAAAACAGATCAAGAAGAGACAATATAAGAATAACTGGACTGCCAGAAAGTTCTGACCAAAAAGAGAACCTTCACACAATAATGCAGGAAATAATCCAAGAAAATTAACAGAACATGAATGGAAAGTAGAAATAGAAAAAATTCACTGATCACCACCTCAAAGAGATCTTTTGTGGAAAACACACAGGAATATTATTGCCAAATTTCAAAATCCCCAGATCAAAGAGAAAATTTTGCAAGAAATAAGAAAAAAAAGTAATTCAAATATGCTGGAGCTACAATTAGAATTGTACAGGACATATCTACCAATAAGCAAAAAAGCTAGGCCTGAAGCCAAAAATATCATATCTAACAAAATTACCTATAATTTTGAATGAGAAAAAATGGACATTCAACGAACTTGCAGATTTTCAGTACTTTGCATCAATGAAACCCAAACTTAACAGAAAATTTAACATTATAAGAGCCAATATGAAAGATCAATTTTAAGGAATTTAACATGGACAAACTGTTTAAACATGAACAAATTGTTTTTATATATGTATATTATGTGTGAGGGATTTACATTAACAATAGGATAACTCAAAAGAAAGATTGGCAGAGTTAAGGTAAAAATAGTAATCATGTACAAATGAAGTGAAGAGGAAGAATAGATGGCGGGGGCAGGGAGGGGTCATAGTTTTGAAAACTTACATTGGGGATGGGTTCAGTAGACAACACTACATATATATCATGAAGGTATTACACCCTCCAAAATCTATAAAGAAATAAGGAGTGGGGGGAGATGGGTGGATGGGGAAGCAAAGGGTGAGGGAAGAAGACAAGGGAGGGATTCATGAGTGGCAGGAAGTTTAATAATAGCAAGCCAAGTTATGGAGCAGAATTTTAAAAGGGATCTTTCTCTGCCTATACCTAGATCGATCAATGACATGAGCTCATTACTAGTATTTCTAAGTTCTGAGACTTGCTTCCTCATGCTAGGAGCTTTACAGTTAAGGTGCTAGGAAAGAAAAGTTCTGCTTCTGGATTCATCCTTTTCCCTTTGATTAAACCTTCTCAACCTTAATTAATGGGTTTCTATAAGCATTATCTGCTTTATTTGAAGTAACAACTTTGTTAGAAGCTCTTTAGGCTAACTAGAAAGCAAGCTAGATTTCCATTTTGGCTCTTTTCAGAGTATAAGTAATCTTTCAAACAGTTCTTTTATAATCATCTGATAATTCTCTTTAGAATCTATTTCTTTAAATCCAAAATACAAATATCTTGATTTTTTTTTTTTTACAAATTTACACCTTTGTTCTACCTCACTTTTCAATTTCTTCTTCAGTTAAGATCTCACACTTTAGTTTTCCTATCTGGTTATCAAGTCTCTCTAATATTCCTTAAATACTAAAATTGCTCAATAAAGTTTTATCTTTTTTTTTTCAATCCTTGATTGAAAAGAAAAAAAAAACTTGGTATTTCTCAATAGTGGATATCTGCTTCCTCTGAACAAAGTGATAATTCTTTTCTCAAGGGCACTTGTCCTATTTTTGGCCATCTAGTTCACATTTTTAAACAAAAAATAGTAATTATTCTTCTCTGGTTGTATCATGATGGTCATATTTTTATCTAAAACTGCTGTGATCTGACTGGCAAGGTTGTTCTTGCTATTTTGGGGGTCTGAGGTGAACTCCATCCTTGACCCCATCTTTATTTCCAAATAATATTGATTTTTTTTAGAATTAAGTTTCTTACATGCCAATTCTGTAGTCCTCTTTCAGGTATATTTCTCACTCACTAGACCAGTTGTAACACAAGATAAAACTATTTCTTTTACTTTGTGGTGATTCTGCCTAAGATTATTATGACCTCTGTCTTCTTTGTCTTTGTGAGTGATTTTTCCCCCTTCAGTGCCATTTTGCAACAGATTGATGTAAACTTTTGTATTTAGAATCAACATTAAGAGTATAACTCTCCTTATGGACTTGTATGTAGTCCATACACAAAAGGATGCTCTAGGATTAAATAAGATTGATTCTTCTCATGGTTAATGCCCTCAGGCAGTTTTGTGCTCCTACTCCATGTAATGTATCATTGTCCATGGATTTTCTGAAACCATAGGGAGATGAATATAGATAAATGATAACAGGACATTTTTTTTCCCTATCAGTTATATCTCTAGTCATTACCCCACTTGTTCATCTGCTTCTTCCAGCTTTACTGCATCTCCCCTTTAGGGGTCTCCTTAATTCAGTATTCATATGCCCTACAAAATCAGTAGGCATTTCCCTTTTCTACTAAATGATAGTCTTAACAAAGGAATCATAAGCTTGTCTTGGCAACTCATACACACCAAAACAACTCTCTAACTTTTGCAAGCAGGTTTGCCAAATGAAAATAAACTCTTTTTTTCCCCCGTAAATCTTATTCAAGTTCAAAAGCTGAGTTTTTATGAAGGTCAATAAAGCTATTTATCTTTTCTAACTGAGATGCCTGTCAAGTCCAAAGTAATTTAAGTATCTAAACTTCCCTTGTTCCTTGGAAGGACATAGTAGTTTACCAGAAAAAAAAAAATTTTTTTCCTAATTTACTTGAAATTTCTCTTTGTGACGATATACTTACTTTCAGCCTTGTCCACAGGCTTTGCTTCCCTGTTCAACTCTGGGAATAACTTCACCCACAGGGGAGTTTATCTCATTCTGTTTAAGGAGATCTAACTTCAGCCTTTTTCACAGTACAGATGAATTGTTAAGAACTCTTTTTAACTAACTTGCCATCAACCTCCCTTTTTGAATTAAGGCCTCATCTCGCCTGATTAACTCTAGAGAAGGATATTTGTAAAATAATATTCCAACAGCTATATCCATCCTATAGTCAGCTTATATGGTATTTTTTCATGATCCAACAGATCAGGTTATTAACAGAATATTGATTAGCCTCCTCAACCCTGACCTAGATATTAATTTTTAATATCCCAATTCTTTTTTTTAAATGTCAAAATGATAATTATATTCTCATTTTTATTCTCTGGGTCCACTCATAAAATCAGGTGAACCATATGAGTTTCCAGTTCAAAAACAATACAATACTATGCTTATTAAATATGCCAATTTCCATTTTTTGAGACTGACAAAAATTCTATTTGGCAAACTAATGATGCTAAATGTCATTAAACAAGCAGCATATGCATTAATAAACAATTAAAGTGGTACACAATTAAATTTGTCAAAACCATAAAATAAACAAATGAACATCAAATTCAATGTCAGTCACTTTATATGTATAATTCTATAAATTAGGGGCACCTAGATGTCGCAGTGGATAGAGCACTGGCCCTGAAGTCAGGAAGATCTGAGTTCAAATCCAGCCTCAGACACTTAATGTTTCCTAGCTGTGTGATCCTGGGCAAGTCACTTAACCCCAAATGCTTCAGGAAAAAAAAAAAAAAAAAAAAACCTAACTAAATAAATATTCTATAAATTACAACAGGTAGATGAGAGAAAATACTGTGATAAATTTAAAAAAAAACAACAACAATAAAATCTCAAACATGGGTTTGTAACAAGGTTTGAGAGTAAAGCATCTTTTTGTGAAGTTTAACAGCTTTCTCTCCTTGGTACTGATTCATTTTGCTTATTTTTTCTCATCTTAGGCTCTAAGACAATCAAGAAGTTAAATTCTAAAGGGGGCTAAAAAGTAAGGAAATAAAACAAAAAAAACCAGTGATGAGGTTCTGAGCTGAGTAAAGAAAGGGCTGGCATAAGAATGAAATCAGACCAATTCAGTGACAGATTACTACTACAGATACCTTTCCTATTCTTTCAAAAAGGAAAAATTGTAAGAGAGAGATGATGGATAGAAAAACACAGTATTTTAATTTCATTATGCCCAAAACAGAACTCATTCTCTTTCCCCAAAATCCTCCCCACTTCCCACCTTCCCTGCCACTGCAGAGGTCAGTACAATTCTCCGGTCCCAAGCTAGAAGTCATCTTGGACTCCTTACTATCCCTCACCCTGTAGATTTCACCTTTGCAACATGTTTCCTATATGCACCCTTCTCTTTCCTGACCCTGCTACCCCTTTGAGTGAGCTCTCATAATCTCATGCCTGGACTATTGCAACAACCTGTTGTTGGTGGGTCAGCCTGCCTCAAGTC
This sequence comes from Myrmecobius fasciatus, assembly GCA_023553655.1. NCBI lineage: Eukaryota > Metazoa > Chordata > Mammalia > Dasyuromorphia > Myrmecobiidae > Myrmecobius > Myrmecobius fasciatus. Next base: position 143,222 of record JAJPUD010002365.1, read on the forward strand.
TCTCCCCATTCTATTTTATCCCCTTTTTAGCCACCAAAGGGATTTTCTTAAAGTTAGGTCAACCCTCTATTCAACTCCAGTGGCTTCCTATTGACTCTAGAGCAGATGCGAAATGTTCTATTTGGCATTCAAAGCCTTTCCTAACCTAACCTCCTCCCACCTTTCTAGTCTTACTTCCTAACACATACTTTTTAATTCTGGATGTTCCACCAACAAGACACTACATTTCACAGCTTTGTTCTCCCTATTGATCTCCTTGGCTTCCTCTAAGTCACAGTTAACATCCCATCTTCTACAATCTTTCTCAATCCTTTTTAATTCTAGTGCCTTTCCTCAGTTATTTACCTCCTATTTAGCCTGTACAGCATTTGTTGCCATATATTTGTTTGCTCATTAAATTGTGAGCTCTTTGAGGTCAGGAACTGTCTTCTGCCTCCTTGTATTCCCAGCAATTAACACATACTGCCTAGCACATAGTAGTAGACATGTTTAATAAATGTTTACTAACTGATTGAAAACCAACATCATAACAGTGAATACAAATTAGATGAAATCATTTATTTAAAAAAGAATGGTAGAACAGAGGAGAAAACATAAAAAAAATCATTTATGGAAGAAATTCACTTGAAACAAAGATTCATATAGAGGAAAGATGAGAGGATGAAGAATTTATTATGCCTCAAGATAAAAAAAAAGCAGGAATAATCATAATGATTCCAGAGAAAGCAAATTTTTAAGATGATGGTGAAGAAAAAAGCAGGGAAATACATTATACTTAATATATTGATAATGAAATAATTGATAAAATTATAATATCAATAGTTAATATAGATGTATCAAATGATACCTAGTATCTAACTGCCTAAAATGAAAAATAATCAAATCAATTTCTAACAGAAATAAATAACATAGCTCTGACCCATTAAAGATCTAGAAAATTTAAAGAAAAAGATAAAGAAAAGAAATTATGATTTTATATAACATTTCTGAAAATTAGTTATATTAACACAAGCATTACTAAATGAGAATAAAAAAGGGTACATGTTTATAAGAGTTTTCACAGAAAACTCTAAAAATTACCTTATGTGTGCTATCATTTAAACTCAAAGAAATGAAAAAAGGGGGAAATATTTAACCTATTTCACTGAGCATAACGAAATAAAAATTGTAATCAGGAAATGGTATCTAAAGAAAGGATTCATGTTAAATGAAAATGTTATCCAAACGAATATGGAAATAAAAAAACATTCCCACCACAATGAAATAATAGAAAACTTCAAAGAAACTCTCAAAAAGGAACAGCTAGATGGCACAATGGATAGAATATGGGTCGTAGAGTTCAGAAGAGTTTGAGTTCAAATTTGACCTCAGATATTTAACTGTGTGACTCTGAGGACAAGTCACTTAACCCCATTTGCCTTGCCCCCCCCAAAAAAAAACTTTCAAAGAAAATATTATCAATGAAATAATATAGCCAAAACTTCTGGGATTCATTGAGAGCAAACATTTCAGGAAAATTTAAATCTATTAACATCTTCATCAACATAAGAAAGAAAAAAAAAACAATAAAATGGGCATGCAATGTTAAAAATAAAACTTATTACACAGTTGGAAATTCTGAAATTAAAGAGATTAACAAAACTAAAAGAAAAAATCAACAAATTGTAAAATAAAACTGAGCTACATTTTAAAAATTAAGAAAATAATTCAACTCTTAGATAAGTAAAAAAAAAATTATTATTATTATTTTTTTTTTTGGTGAGGTAATGCCCCTAGGGTCACACTGTTATTAAGTGCTGAAGTTAGTAGTAAGTGTCTGAAATTGGATTAGAACTCAGGTCCTCCTGACTTCACAGGTGATGCTCTATCCACCGTACCATCTAGCTTCGCCCACTAATTTGATTTTTAAAAGAGGAAACCAAATCATCACATTCCATGATTTAAAAGGAGCATTCAGAACATATAAAAAGAAAGTTTTAAAAATTATTTCAATCTATTTTACCCAAGAAAACTGCTAATAAATGAAATGGATTAATAATTACAAAAATACAAAATACCCAGATGAATACAAGAAACAGAGTTAAAACAACCCAATCTCAGAAAAAAGAAATCAATGTACCCAAAAGAACCCCTCCCCAAGATCAAATGGAAAGCTCAATAAAATGTTCAAAGGAAAAGGAACTCTACAATCCTACATGCTATTTGCAAAAAACAAAGAAGGGATCCTACCAAATTCTATGAAGGATAATCCAAAAATCTAAACCAAAGTGAGAGAAAACAAAGAGAGAAAACAATAGACCAATATTTCTAATTAAAATTGATAGAAACATACTGAAAATTTGAACAAAGAGATTTAGGAAATATATTAAAAAGATTATATGTTATGATCATTTAAGATTATGTTCAGAATACAGGGTTGATTCAACATTAGAAAAATTTTAGAGACCATATTAGCAAAAAAAAAAAAATCAGAACATTTTCAACAGATTCAGAAAAAAACTTGACAAAATATAACATCTTTCATGTTAAAAACATAAATAAATGGACTTTTCATTAATTTGGGAAACAGTATCTATTTAAAACAAAGAATATCTAAAATAATCTTTTATATGCCAAAAACAGAAAAACTCGAGGCCTTCCCAATAAGATCAGGGATAAAGCAAGGATGTCCACTGTCACCTATGTTATTTGATATTGTTCTTGGAATATTAGCTACAGCAATAATGCCAGCAAAGAAATGAAGGTTAAAAAAAAAAATTTAACCAAAACACTTCAGCAAAGTAGCAAGATTTAAAATAAACTCACAAAAATCATCCACCTTTCTATATATTACAAAACAAACATAAAAGGAAGAGAAAAAGAAATTGCATTCAAAATAACTATTTATCAAGATACACAGAGATGTGAATCAATAAAAAATACTTATCTATAGAAATAAAGATAAATAATTGGAGAGAGATTAATTGCTCAAGGCTGAGCTAGATTAACATAATAAAAATAACACTTCCTAAATTAATATATAGATTTAATACTATACCAATACAAGTTCCAGTGTATTATTTTACACAAGGCAAAACAATAACAAAATTCATCTAGCGGAGCAAAAAAACTCAAGAATATCAAAGGAAATGAAGAAAAAAAATAGGATCAAATGAGGTCTAGCAGTACCAGATGCCTGATTATACTACAAAGTAGTAATCACCAAAAGTATTTCATATCAGTTTAAAAAAAAATAGAAAAGTTAACTAATATAACATATTTGGTAAACAAGATCCAAAAGTAATCAGTCACAGTAACAATGTTCAATAAACATCAGCATGTCAATTATCAGCAATGTAAACAATAGTTGATTTAAAACTGCTAGGAAACCTGGAAAGCAGTCTGACAGAAATTAGGTTTAGACTAATAGCTCTTAGTATGTACCATGTTAAGTACTGGATGAACACACGATCTAAATATAAAAGATACTCTCTTCTCATAAACAAATGAGACAATAAAGGAAAGACATCTTTTAACAATTATTTTTTTTTCAGATGTTTTTCAGTTATGTCTGATTCTTTGCAACCCCAATTGGGTTTGTTTGTGTTTGTTTTTTGTTTTAGCAAAGATATTGAAGCAGTTTGCCATTTCCTTCTCCAGTTCATTTTCCAGTTAAGAAAACTGAGGCATGGATGCCTATCAATTGGAGAATGGCTGAGCAAATTATGGTATATGAATGTTATGGAATATTATTGTTCAGTAAGAAACGACCAGCAGGATGATTTCAGAGAAGCCTGGAGAGATTTGCATGAACTGATGCTGAGCGAAATGAGCAGAACCAGGAGATCATTATACACGGCAACAATACTATATGATGATCAATTCTGATGGACGTGGCTCTCTTCAATAATGAAATGTTTCAAATCAGTTCCAATTGTTCAGTGAAGAAAGCCATATACACCCAGAGAGAGGGATGTGAAATGTGGACCACAACATAACATTTTCATGCTCTCTAGTAACGTTTGCTTGCATTGTGTTTCCTTTCTCAGATTTTTTTTTTCTTGTAGATAGGATTTTTCTTGCACAACAATATAAGTATGGAAATATAATGCATATATTCGATTTGTCAAGTATTTTAACATAATTAACATGTAGTGGATTTCCTGCCATCTCGGGGAGGGGTGGGGAGTAGGGGGGAAAAATTTGTAACAGAAAGCTTTGTAAGGGTCAATGTTGAAGAAGTACCCATACATATGTTTTGCAAATAAAAAGCTTTAGTTAAAAAAAAAAGAAAGAAAGAAAAAAGAAAACTGAGGCAAATAAGGTTAAGAGATTTGCTCAGCGTCACACAGCCAGGGCATGCCTGCATGCACATTTTAACTCAGGAAGATAAGTCTTTCTGACTCCAGGCCTGCACTCTATCAACTACACCACCTAGCTGTCCTTTAATAATTTAAGATAAAGAACACTTTTTTGACTAAATAAGGGATATAGGCCACAAGAGACAAAATGGACAATTTTTATTACATAAATTTGAAAATCTTTCATATAAAGAAAATCAAAACCCACATGTATCAGATTAAATGAGATAATATAGATATGCAAAGCACTTTGCAACTGTTAATATACTGTATAAATGTTAATTCTTATATGAAAATATGCTTTAAATCACTAATAATAAAAAATACATATTAAAACAATTTTGAGGTCCTACATCACATCCACCAGATTAAAAAAAGAACCAAAAGAAAAGTAAATGGCAATTACTACAGGAGCTGTGGGAGAACAGTATATCAATATACTATTGATGGGACTGTGAATTAAACTGTTCAAGAAAATAATAATCTTTAATGATTCCCACTAAAATATGTCTACCTTTTGACTCACTCATAATACTACACCTATTTCTCTATCTAGAAATCAAAGACAGAGGCAATTAGTACAGTGGATATAGAACTGAGCCTAGAATCAAGTCTTGAGTTCAAATTTTATTTCATATACCTATCTCTGGAAAAGTCAATTAACTTCTTACTCAGTTTCCTCAACTATAAAATGGGATAATTAATAGTACCTATCTGCCAGGGGTGTTGCAAAGAACAAATGAAATAATAATTGTAAAAAGCATAGCATAGTGCTTCACACATAGGATGGGCACTTAATAAATGCTTGTTTATTTCCTTCTTTCTTTTTTCCTTCTTTCCCTACCACCCTTCCTTCCATATGTAGCAAAACATTTGTAGCAGCTCTTTTGGTAGTGGAAAGATGTAGAAACAATATTTCCATTAATTTAAGGATAACTTAAGAAATCATTATTATTATTTTGCAGAGGCAACTGGAGTTAAGTGACTTACCCAGGGTCACACAGCTAGGAAGTCTTAAATGTCTGAGACCAGATTTGAATTCAGGTCCTCCTGACTTCAGGGCTGGTGCTCTATCTTCTGCGCCACCCAGCTGCCCAGAAATTATTTAAGAAATGATAAAAGGGGTAGATTTGGAAAAAGCTAGAAAGACTTATATGAACTGATTCAGAGTGATGACAGCACTGTAAAAAGAAGAGAACTTAAGATTAAGAAATCTAGTCAGTGAAAACACCAATCATGACTCCAGAGTATTGATAATGAATTTTGCTTTCTACCTCTTGGGTGGGAGGAAATGGACTGGAGGGTAAATTTTTAGACAAGATCTATAAAATTATTTTGCATGGCTATACATATTTATTATACGTAAAGCTTTTTATCCAGTAGAAGTGATCTGGAATAAGTAGATGGATAGTGACAATAACATGAAGTTCAGAAGGAGGCATAGAGAAGGAGGAAAGTTTTGTATAGTGTCTCTCTCTCTCTCTCTCTCTCTCTCACACACACACACACACACACACACACACACACACACACACACACACTCTCTCTCTCTCTCTCTCTCTCTTCCCTGTACCTAACAGGTCAGTTTGTATACTAAACTTTTTATATTCTGTTTTTCTTTATACATAGAAGTGTTTGTACTTGTTAATGCATGACTTCACAATAAAAAAAAATAAAATAAAAAAAAACCCTGTAGGGTATCTGAAAGTATGTAATAACAGATTTCAGAAACAATTTTCAATACTGGAGAAGGCAAATATTATTAGTATGAAAAATAATCCTACCTCAGACTAATTCTAAGGAAGTTACCTTAGGACATTATAACAAGACACAGAGATGAAGGCAAAAGGTATTAGGACACAGAAGGAACTTTATTCATATCTTAGGAATTAAAATCAGACTTTTCTGGAGTAGATGACAAACAGGAAATAGGCTAAATAAGCATACCAGCAATTCCTTCCTCATCCCTTCATTTTTATCTCTTAACCAGATGCTCAACACCTAATTATAGATATATGAATAGAACAGAAACAAGGAAGGACATCATACATTTCATCCAAGCAGAGACCTCACCTTGTCACTGTCCTCATTACAGATGTGGTCATGATGTATTGGCTGGCATTGGAAAGAGGCACCAAAATTAGCTAAAAGAAAAGAAAAGGGAAAAGTCAACAAAATTGTAGAACTCTATCTCTAAAACACCAAAATAGTCAAATAACTGCCAGTCAGAATATTTTTTCCCCAACAAAAGAAAAGGCCATGAATAGAAACCTCAAACTTAACTCAATTAAATGGATTAAATTACAAAGACTTATTAATGCACTTTATATAGCTTATCTTGCCTTAAATATCTGCAAGTAAAAAGGCACTTGTGGCATTCAGATTGGCAAGAATGAGAACAGAAAAGGGAGAAAAAGAAAATGAGGAATACTGGAAGAATAGCAGGAAAATGAGACCCATTTAATGCACTGTTATAGGGACTATGGATTGGTCTAGCCATTGTAGAAAACATTTAAAATCATTAAAACTAAATCCTTAAAATCATTAAATTATACATCCCCTTTGATCCAGCAATACAACTTACTATATGTATACCCTAAAAACAAAGAGAAAAAGGGTCTATATATGCAAAAATATTTATAGCAGCTCTTTTTGTGGTAGCAAAAAAACTGACAACTAAGAGGATGCCCACCTAGTGTGGAATAGCTAAACAGATTTTGAAATGTAAATGTAAAAGAGAATATTAATTTGCATGAAATTATGCAGAGTATATTAAGAGAACAATTTAATACAATAACAATAAAACTGCAATAAAATAAATTTTCCCCTTTTTTGTTATTCTTGCCAACCTGGTAGATATAGAGTAAAATAGACCCTAAAGATTGTAGGAAGTGCATTTCTTGTAGTACTAATAACATGGAGCATTCTCTATTTTTAAAAAATGTACATAGCACCTTAAGATTCACAAAGAGCGTAACATTTTCATGATCTCTATTGACATTTGCTTGCATTGTGTTGCCTTTCTCTGATTCTTTTTTTTCTTGTAGATAGGATTTTTCTTGCATAACTTCTCAAGCATTTCAACATTATTAACATGTAGTGGACTTCCTGCCATCTGGGGGAGGGGAGGGGACTGGGGGTAAAATTTGTATTGGAAAGCTTTGTAAAGATCAAGGTTGGGGAACTACCCATACATATGTTATACAAATAAAAAAAAAATAAAAAATAAAAGATTCACAAAGAGCTTTCCTTGTAGTACTTCGTTTGATGCTCAGAATATCCCTGTGAGCACAGTAGGAGCTTTTATTACCCCCATTTTACAGAAAAAGAAACAGATTGAGAGAGGTCATTTGCCCAAGATGACACAGCTGTCTGGAGCAGGATGTGAACTCAAGTCTTCCTGGTTCCACTATTCACTATGCTATCTCGCTATTTGGTATAATCTTTTGGTTGGTTGTTAGCAGTTTGAAATTTTTCTTTTGGTCAGTTTGTTCAAATCCTGAAACAGCTTATCTACTGGGGGATAGCCTTAGGGCTTCTATATTTAATAACAGTAATCATAATAGCTAACATTTATATGAAACCTACTGTGTGATTAAGTACTATGCTAAACACTTCACAAATATTAGACAGATTGACCTCCACTACAATCCTAGAGGTAAGTACTGTTATATTATCCCCATTTAGAAGAAGTTTGAAAATTAAGGCAAACATACATGAAATGGCTAGCCCAAAATCACACAGCTCTTAAGTGCTGAGAAAGAAGAATCCTCAACTCCAAACCCAACACTCTATCCACTGCACAAGTTGTTTATTTATCTTGGACATCAATCTTATATGATAGATATTTGATACATTTCCTCCCCATTGATTCCTTCTTGTCCTGCATATTAATTTTGTTGCATAAAAAAGTCAATTTCATGTAATTAAATGTTGCCAATTACTTCTCTCCCTTGTCTGATTAAGAATTCACCCTCTCCTCCTAGCTACAGAAACTAACTTCCCTTCTAATTATTTCATAGTATGAATTTTAATGTGATTTGAACAGTCAACTAACATTTACTGAGCTCTATGTGTGAGCCAAGATTTTTTAAAAGATGGATAGAAGAGGGAAAGCCAGGTAGTGTGATGAAAGATGAAAGTGAATGAATTCACACTGTAATGGAAAGCTAAAAATAACAACAACAACAAAAAAAAAATCTGTTGTTTCATTAAAAAAAAAACCCTCAAGATGGGAAGGAGAGAATTTAGCATTGAAAAAATTAAATAATTTATTTTTAAAAATAAGGTTAAAAACTGTATTAAGGAAAAAAGTAAAATAAAAGATGGGCTAGGACTACTATTTGGGGGAAGGGGATAGGATAAATAGAGAAAGGTAGAGTTGCCCAACTCTAAATTGGCTTCCTGTCCCTTCCTATCCCCCCTCTGCTCCCTGCCCCCTATCAAGAGGAAAGATCTCTGCAATATAAACAATGGAACAAAAATAGCTAATGGGGATTTGAAACCTCAGCTAAGTAGGCAGGTAGTACTATAAGACCTATAGTCCTGGCTTCATTTTTCTCTCTTCCTGATTTTGACAGTCCTCTATCTCAAATTCCTTACCCCCTTGTTCCATCTCAACTCTTGCCTTATCAAATCCTAACCCTGAACTACTTCCATCACCTGTCTCTTCCTACTCACCTACTGCCAAATATCACTGAACAAAGTCAATACCGATTTACATGATCTCAACAGAGTTCTCACTGCAGCAAGGCAATCCTTTTGCTCTCTCTTGATTAATTTTTTCTCTCACCACAGTGGCTGTTCCAAGCCTTCCCTTCCTTCTCTAATTCCCCCATCCCTTAGCCCAGCCTTAGTACAAGCCTCACAATTTACTGAGATAACTATTTCCCCCAACTTCTTTTCTCTTATTTCCCTAGCTTGAAATAACTATTTCATCAGCATATTGTACATATGTGCTAATGAGCATTTTTGTGATTACCTCTGCTTCATCCACTTACAATGAAAAATAAATCATATTATCAGCAAATGGAACCACTCAAGGCAATTGCTATAGGTGGCATTAGCATTTTTTTAAAAATAGCATTTTATAGACAGTTTTCAACATTTTTTTTTTTTTTTTTTTTTTTTTTTGCTGAGGCAATTGGGGTTAAGTAACTTGCCCAAGGTCACACAGCTAGGGAATGTTAAGTGTCTGAGATTTGAACTCGGGTCCACCTGACTTCATCAACATCCATTTTTGTAAGATTTTTTGTTTTCAAATTTTCTCTTTCCCAACCCCTCTCTCCTAGGCAGCAAGCAATCTGATATAGCTTATATGTGTACAATCATTTTAAACATATATTCATGTTATTTATAGCATTTTTAAAAATAAATATATACCTAGCCCCTTCTTTAAAAGTAAGCTCAGAAAATGTAGCATAAGGTCTATTTATTTTATTATTATTTTTAAATTTTTCAACATTTTATTTTCTAAATACATGTAAAGATAGCTTTTAACATTCATTTTCTTTTAAAATTTTGTATTCCAAATTTTCTTCCCTCCCCCCAAGACAGCAAGTAATCTGATATAGGTTAAATATATACAATTCTCTTAAACATATTTCCATATTTGTGAGGGAAATACAAGAAAAATCAGACCAAAAGGGGAAAAAAATGAGAAACAAGCAAAAAGTGAAAATACTACGCTTCAATCCATACTCAGGCTCCATAGTTCTCTCACTGGATGCAGATGGAATTTTCCATCCCAAGTTTATTGGAACTGAGGCCTATTTATTTCATTTTATTATTATTATTATTATTATTAATTTATTTATTCACTCATTTATTTATTGGTGAGACAATTGGGGTTAAGTGACTTGCCCAAGATCACACAGTCAGGAAGTGTTTAGTGTGAGGACAAATTTGAACTCGGGTCCTCCTGACTTCAGGGCTGCTGCTTTATCCATTGCATCACCTAGTTCCCCAGGGATTAATTTTAAAAACAAAGAGCTTAATATCCTCAGACTATACAAAGATCTCTCTATAAATTATAAGGGTAACAGTTGAGAGATAACTTCATCTTAATGAGATGCTGCAGTGTGCAGCCAGTCCAACTCTCCCCAGGACATGTGCTAGTACAGTATGGAGCTCAAGCAGGAGATGAGGTAAGTGAGATCAGTTCCACCACCAGCTTGAGCTCATTTTCCATCTCTAAGTTGCTAAAAAAGTTTCTAAATCTAATTGATCTCCATTGTTTTAATGAGGATTAAATGATACCATGACATTTTCTCCCACCTACCCCAGAAGAGTCAAATTCCCACACAGTAGGAATTTAAATATATAGAGAATCCAGCTGAATGAACACTACAGAGGGAAGGTTTTTTACACTTAATAATTGTAGGGGCAGGTAGGTGGCGCAGTGGATAGAGCACCAGCCCTGAAGTCAGGATGGACCTGAGTTCAAATCTGATCTCAGACACTTAACATTCCCTAGCTGTGTGACCCTGGGCAAGTCACTTAACCCCAATTGCCTCAGCAAAAAAAGAAAATAATAATAATAATAATAATTGTATAAGTAACTTTACACAACTGAAAGTCACCTTACTAGTCCTGGACATGGATTGTTTTGGGGGTTTGTTTTTTTAATGTCTGTTTTCACTTACTAAGTGCATCTTAATTTTTTCTGAAAAAATTCTTATCCTGCCAATGTATTCTACAAGGACACTTTCATGATGTTTCAGTTTGCTAGGTTTCATGCATTCACTGAAAGCAAACAGTAATCTTTCTCCTGCATCAATAACAAATACTCATGAATGCCACTGATAAATAGAACATCATATTTTCTAGATTTAGGAGGGATTTTTTCTTTGATGTTTCTATATTTCTGCTACTTAAAATGTCTCTTTATCTTTGCTTGTACTAGTTTTACCTCTTCCTCCAAGTTCTCTTTTCAAAATAATTATTTACTAATCACAATGGTATATTATTTCATTTAGATGAGAAACTATGATCTACACATTGTGAGATGGCAGGTAAATTATGCAATACTTTTTAAAAATAGACAATCCATAAAACAAGCAAAAGTAAAGATGTGTATATGGATGGAGTGAATGGTGGTAGGACACTGTGTTAAAAGCTGTGAATATTATAGAGACAACTGTATCTCTTCTTCAGTCAAAGTACATTGGAATATCACATTTACTTATAGGTACCACACTTTGGAAAGGTCATTGATAAGGTAAATGGTCTTGAAAGAATAATAAATACCCACTGGAGAAATTTGGTCCTTAAACCTGGAAATGGAGGAATAGGGATATTATAGTTATTGTGAAATATCTGAAGGGCTGTCAAATGTTGAGGAATTAACTACACTTATTCTTCTGGGCCCCAGAATACAAAACAAGGAGCACTGGTTACAACCTGCAAACTTGACTTATAATTAAAGCTTTGAAAAGAAGGGATGGTCTGTCTTAGGATAGAAGAAGAAGGTTTAAGGAAGTCTTTAAGCAAAAATTGAAGTACCACTATACTGGATATCTTATAGAAAAATTCTGTTTAGTTATAGGTTCTGCTATTCCTTCCAAATATGAAATTGTATGGCTTTTAGTGTTTCAATTCAAATTAATTCAATTAATTTGATTTCATCAAATCACAGAATCTCATAGAATAGGACTTGTACTACAAATCCCTGTCTAATGTATGAATACCCTATGAAACTATTTCAAATATATTTTTTTAGAAATTAAGTTTTTTTTTGTATGTCCTCTGTTAGGGGACTAAAATTACTCCATGCTAGAAATACTGCTTTTTGCAGTACATGGTATAATTTTAAAATTCAATTTGTTAGTTCTATGAGAAAGACAAAGATATACCCAAACTGCATAATACTTAAATTCAGATTTAAATGTAGAGTTTTTCTATAACACAAGCTGCTCAAGTGCAAAAATTAGAATAAAAGAGGTCTGTCTGGAACCCTGACAAGATTAATTTCTTTTCCAGAAGTACAAGAATAATTCTTTTTAAGAACACTGATACCCCTCCACCCAAAAAAATTAATGTATAAAGCATTCAGTATTGAAGGCAGCATGACTCTCTTCTATAAGAAGTAAATTGACTTTTTTGGAAAAAATCTAAAATGTTAAATAACTAGCCTGAAACCAGCATAAAAAGCACTCCCCCCCCCAATACCAGAAACCAAAATAAAGAGAATAGTATATAAACATTGATCACAACAATATAAAGCAAAACAACACTAAACAGAACTCAGATCAATGCAACAACTAATTTTGACTCTAGAAGACTAAAGAACAAATGGACCTCTCTTCTCTTGGCAGAGAAAGTAGAAAATTAGAGATAAGGAATGAGGCATGTACTTAAATATGGTTCACATATTAGTAATCTGTTTTTTTAACTGTACTTTGTTATAAAGGGGGGAGGAATCCTACTGCGGAAAGCAGTTGTAGGAAAAGACAGTTACAGAAAAGTATTAATGGAACCTTAAAAAAAGAGATCTCACTGAAGGGTCTCATATAAAAAATGTTCATCATAGCATTTTTTGTGGAAGCAAAATGGGATTGTTTATTATATAAGAACAGTGTTAAGTGAAGCAAACAGAACCAAGATAACATACATAATGGCAATAATGTAAATTAAAACAACACTGAAAGACAAATTCAGATTAATTATAATGATCAATATTGGTCCCAGGGATAATAATATGCTTCCTTTTTCTTGGCAAAAATGTGAGGAAACTAAGGGAATAGAATATGGAATGTATTGGCTCATTTTTAAAGTGGTTTTGCTTTAAATCTGTTTTTTTTTTAACTCTCTTTAAAAAGAGAGTTTAAAAAGGGCAAACCTACCTCAAGAAATTACTGTATATAAAAACAGCACACTAATAAACCATATAAACAAAAAAAAATCATTCCAAATTATATTTGTTTGTGGGGTTTTTTTTTGACAGACTAGCTAAACTAAAATATTCTAGAAATACTACAGATATAGCTATTTCAGCAAAACATGATAAAATTTCTATTTTTTTCCTTTTTAAATTTTTTTTCCATTCCAAATTCTTTTCCTCCCTTTTTCCTTCCCTCTTGCATTGAGAAGGAAAGAAATATCAAGTATACATAAGAAATTATGCAAAGTCTATTTCTACTCTGGCCACTTGTGGGGGGAGGAGCACACAAAAAAAATAAAAAGAAAAGATGCTTCAGTCTGCACTCAGAGACCATCAATTCTCTATATGGAGGTGGACAGCACATAATAAAGTTTCTGATACTATCCTTGCATACAAAATGCAAGAAGGGAGGCTGCAAAATAGCTCAAAAAGATGAATTTCAAACTGATAAAATGGAAAACTAAAGAAAAGTCATTAACAGTTAATAGATATCAATAGTAGTTGATAAAAGGAAGTCTTTAATAGAGTATCCCAGGGATGTGTCCCTGATACCATTTTCTTTTTTCTTTCTTTTTTTTTAAGTTTTTTATTTGCAAAACATATGTATAGGTAATTTTTCTACATTGATCTTTGCAAAACTTTCTGTTCCAAGTTTTTCTCTCCTTCCTCCCACCCCCTCCCCTAGATGGCAGGCAGTCCAATACATGTTAACTATGTTAAAATATGACAAATGCAATATACGCATATATTTATACAATTATCTTGCTACACATGAAAAATGAGATCTACAAGAAAAATAACCTGAGAAGGAAAACAAAATGCAAGCAAACAACAACAGAAAAAGTGAAAATGCTATGTTGTGGTCCACACTCAGTTCCCACAGGCCTCTCTCTGAGTATAGATGGCTTTCTTTATCACTGAACAATTGGAACTGGTTTGAAATATCTCACTGTTGAAGAGAACCACGTCCACTTGATACCATTTTCTTTTTTATTTTCTTTGGCATTTTTACTAATGACTTGGATGAAGGGGTGTGTGTGTGTGTGTGTGTGTAAAACACACACACACACATATACACACCAAGATTTCAAGTGATCTTGATGATCTAGTGTTATAGACTGAATTGAGTAAAAATTTAATATGAGTAAATTGAAGTTTTATACTCCTAAAGTGTATATGGCAGGAAAGTCATGTCTAAATAACAGTTTCTATGAAAAAGACCTAAAAATTTTAGTGGATAAACTCATGATCAAACAACCAAAAAGCATACCATCCTAAGTTTCACAGAAAGATGCACAGTACTCAGCTATAGTCATACTGTACAAAACTTAAATTCACATTTAAATACAGCACTTTGCTATAGCATAATCTGTAAAATTCAGTATTAAAGAAACAAGGAAGGTGATTATTAAGCAATACTTGCTATAGGGCTCTTTAAATAATAACTGCTATGTCTGCAGCTTTCCATAGTATCTGTTTTTATGATTTCTCTGACCTTTCTTGGGCTGGGTGTAAAGAAATGTTAGCTTCTTAAAATTTTATAACTGTAAGTGCTATCCTTCCCCTGGGAAATGCAAATAAATTCCTCTTGCTTGATAGACATGCATATTTTTCTATTAATAATTGAGGCCTTCCTCTCCACCATGTTCATATCTTTTGGTACTAGAAGTTTATTCCTCCCTCCTTTATAAAATCTAAGTTATCATTCATAGGTAGAATCCCAAGGAGAAAAGTTATTAGTACCACATTTGAGCCATCACTTGATAAAAGATTTCCTCCTAGAAGGGCCCAGTCCCTTTTGAGACAGAACTCCCTGGAAAGGCATAGGCCCATATTCAAGGGCTAGTGTCTTATATATATATATATATATATATA
>JAJPUD010002365.1:158417-194775 GCA_023553655.1 Myrmecobius fasciatus
TATATATATATATATATATGTAATTTAATTTTTTTTTGCTGTATTCTCCTTTCATTTTGAAACTAGTCAAGAAAATCTGCACATTTCCCCACTTAGAGCTTCATAAATGTGTCCATATGGTTCTTAAGAGTCCTACAGCCCTTTAAATCAGAAAAAGGATCCCACATCCTCCATGTTAGTTAATGTTGAGTAAAATAGGAATTATTCTTATTTCCTATCTACAACCCCTTAAGAAATTACTGCTAGAAGATAACTGTATAAATATGTATGCATATATTAGATTTAGCATATATTTCTACCATGTTTAACATATAAGGTTTTGTAAAAGTTAATGTTGAAAACTCATCCATGAATGTTTTGAAAATAAAAAGCTTTAATTAAAAAAAAATTACTGTTAAGATCCCAAAGTGTGTTATCCAAAAGCAGAGATAATAAATATGACCTTGCTTCCCACCAATCACCATCCTAGCAACCTCTTAAAAGAAGGGATCATCTCTTGACATGTCAGAAATAAAATTTTTCTATACAAAAAGGGAAAACTAAGAAGCCATCTTGGGAATTGCCACACCACCACCCCAATACAGACTAAGAGATTGGAGGCTCACAGCATCCCATTCTCATCTCTAACTTTCCTGAAGCCTCAGTCATTTGCACAAAATACCATTTAGTCAATTCCCTTGGGCCACATATGTTCTACGCCTAAATTTTGTTCTTTCTCTCCTCTGGAAGGGCAGATGCTGAATTCAAGAGAGTCTATTTGTTGCCAGATGTAGAAACTCACAAGAGCCCTCAGCTCCAGTGAGTGGTTCTAGAGTAGTTTTAAGCCAAAGTGAATCTGGAATGATGTGTTTGGCTCTAGACATATTTTAAGAAGCATACTGATAATCTGAAGTATATTCAGAGAAGGGATACTAACATAGTAAGGGGAGTAGGGACCAGAAGGATATGATTATTAGCTGAATCAGGGAAGCTTAACTTGGAGAGACCTTGAGCAACATTATAAACTTAGAGCTTCAGACATAAAGGGGAATCACATTGAAAAGAATATAGATTTCATTCAACAAATTTTTATTAAATGTTTATTAAGTACTACCTCTGTGATTCTGGGCAAGTACAGCCCCCCCCATGCACGCGCGCACACACACACACACACACACACACACACACACACACACCTCCAAGACTTGTCAAGATAAAATATAAACTATTCTGACATTTAAATCTTTTTGCAACCTATCTCCTTCCTGTCATCCCCATCTTTATATACTCCTCCTCATGTTCTGCATGCTGTTTCACACACATACATATAACACAGTATCACTGATATCTTGGCTTCATACCAGCTATGGCTCATTCCTGTAACATACTCTCTCTCCTCCTCACCTTTACCACTAGGAAACCCTGGTATCCCTTGAAATAAAGCGTAAGTATCACATGAAGCCTTTCCTGATTCCTACCTCCCCCCTCCCATAGCAAAGCAGTAATCATCTAAAACTATTTAGTACTGGTTAAAAATAGACAAGTATATTCATGGAACAGATTAGATAAACAAAGTCCAGAAGCAATCAAATATAACCACATAGAGTTCAACACTAACCAAGGACATCAACTACTGAAGAGGAGGACTCAATATTTCATACAAACTATTGGAGAAACTATAAAGCAGTCTGGCAGCAATCAGATTTAGAATAACAGCTCACACCATTTAATACACCAAGCTCCAAAGGGATCCATGACCCAGATTGAACAGATCACATAAAGAAATCAGAGGAACAGCGAAGTAGATACTTTTTACATATACAGATAAGGTAAGAGTCCCTGACTAAACAAGAGAGACAATCATGAGAAATAAAATGGACAATTTTTCATACATGAAATGTTTTATACAAACAAAACCAGTAATTAAAATCAGAAGGAAAGCTGTCAGCTGGAAAACAAAAATTTTTTTCTTCCACCAAACTTTTCTGTAAAAGTCTGTTATACAGCATATATAGGGAATCCATGCAAATATAAAAGAAACAAGAATTCTTCCTCTCTTGCAGATGAATGTTCAAAGTATATGAGCAGGCAGTTTTCAATTGTCACTGATTCCCACTCATATTATCATTCTCTTTGCTTAAAGACCTAATCTCAAGAGTTCAACATAATTTCCTCTTTGTGATCCAATGTTTCTTTGGCCCATCAGCAATAACCAAGTACTAAGAGCCATGGAAGTGTGTTTATCTTTGCTATCAACTAGGATATCTTTGACATCAAATGGGGTAATCCCTTTTGTCTCCCTCCTAATCCTTAAGATTTGACTGTATCTAGTCACAAGTCCAGCAGTAATAGGATATAAAGCTCCCTCACTAAGCCATTCAATAACCTCTTCCTAGACATAACCTTTCCTATATACCTCAGCCATAATATCATTCCAATCCAATCCTATACTTAAAACAAATGTTTTTGGCCAGGTCCAATTTATGGCAGTGTGGTGCTTCAGGTTTAGGAATGCAATAAAAGGAGACACTCACAGACCACTTAAGAGTTACGTAAAAAATGTCTACTTAACAACAATATGGATAGGATATTCTGCAAAGATATAATGTTGATTCAGTTGGGTGTTACCTCCTTTCAATTAAACATTTACCAACAATGCCATGCTCTATTCAGCAAGCTCAAATGAGGAGCACCTACTAATCTATATGCTATACTTTTAAGCTTTAAGCAACCAGGAAGGTAGGTCAACAATTTAAACCTTAATTTCTTGGATCAATTAAGTCTCAGGGGGATCAGTTTCCTTGCCTTTAATGAAAAACCTAGCCCATCTGGCAATAACTTTTCAATCTTAATGCCATGGGTACCAACTAAAACAATAACACATATGGCTCTTATCCTCATATCTTCCCAGTTTTATGACTAAAAGTCCCAAGCAGAATAGTAATAGGTGGTGCTTCTATCATTCCCTCATAGCCTTTGCCCTTGAAAGAAATGACAAAAAAGAAAAAAATGGCAATTGATGTAGGGACTGTTACAGGTCAGGCACACTAAGGCACTGTTGATGGAATTGTAAATTAGCCTGTTCATTCTGGTAAACAATTTGTAACTCAACCCAAGAAGCCACTAAACTGTGTGTAAACTTTGATCCAGAGGTACAGCACAAAAGAAAGAGGAAAAATACCAATTTGGCAAAAAAAAAAAATTATTTTCGGCAAAACATTTTGTTATAGCAAAAAATTATTAAAAAGAAAAAAGAAAAAGAAAAGAAAAGGAAATGCCTATAATTTATAACAACCAATTATAATATATGAAGGTAATGAACATTGTATGACTTAAGAAATTATGAAAGCAAGAGTTCCAGAAAAACTTGGAAAGACTTGTTTGAATTGATGCAGAGTGGAATAGGAAGAACCATGAGAAAAATTTACAAAATGAGACATCATAAATGAAAAGAACTTTAAAAGGCTTACAAATTCTGATCAATTCAAAGAATAAGCATGATTCCAAAATATATATGATAACAAATTATACGTTCCCACCACTTGACAGAGAGGGGATGGCTTGGTGGTACATGATGAGACATCTTTAGACATAGCTAATGTATGAATATGTTTTGCTTGTTTATACTTATTTTTTACCGGGGAGGATGTGTCTGTGTGTACATAAAATTTTGGGGGGTAGGGAGAATTATAGAAGAGAGGGTAATGATGCCTCAAAAAGGAAGAAATGAGTATAAAGAAAATACTTTAAAATATGCAAGGGAAAAAAGACTTTAAAAAGAAACAGACAAGAAAGACAATTCTGGAACTATCATGTTAAATTTATTATATGCTTTAAAACCACAAGCTCTACGTAGATTTATGATTTCATATACATTTTATTTTTTGTGTTCTTTGTATATTGAGAAATCTCTACTCCAAATATTCATATGGACTATTTTGTGTCCAACCCTGTGGTAAAGTCTGATTGGTCATAATCAGACACACTGTACCTTGATCCTGACATAGTGATGTCATTTTTCTCCTGTCTGAGCACAAAGGACAATAATCAACCTTACTCAGTTCTTTTTCTGTTGTTTGTATACAAAAATGATCATATGTTTTCATGTTTGGCAAGTTCACAATAACAAAAAAAAAGATAAATATTAATTTAATCTAGATCAACATATGTTTTCTGATTGTACAGTTTAAGACCCTATGCTGCAGGAAAAGCAAAGAAATATGACTCAGAATTGGGGTGGAGGAAAGACGATACCTCATTCTTCTTCCACTGGGCCACAGCCAGAATAATCAGTGGTCCCCCCAAAATCATATTGACTACACTGTGAAGAAAGCTGTTATGAAGATTGTAGGACCCCCTTGATTCAAAATTATCTCTTTCTTTCCATAGAAAAGCAGTAGCTTTCAGATCTGGCAGAGCTGGAAATACAGGAGAACTCTGCCATATGACCTGCCAGTCTTGGAAGTTCTAGATTAGGTTCAAAGACGAGTCTTAAACCTGCCATTCTCTTCTGGCTAGAGAGGAAGGAAGAATTCCTTCTTGTCTTTATGTTTCTTCATTTTCTTCTGTGAGCAATAGCAAATAAAAGGCTGTTCTTCAGAGGAGTTATCTGAAGTCTGTCCTTCTCCTTTTATCACTTATTAAGAATTGTAAAGTCTGCATCAGCCCAATGTCAAGTTAGACCCAACTAGATCTAAGTGAAGTTTCAATTGCCATACTTCTTTCAAAAACAATTTTAAATCTTATGTTTTCTAAGATTATTAGTAAGTATTGTATTCTAATCACTTAAGAATTTTTCTCAGTGTATGACTGTACTGAGCTGGGAATTTCCTGATTGTTAATGTGATGCCATGGAGAGTGTGATGGCTCTGAAATCAGAGAATCCAGTTTCAAATCCTGGCTGTGTACATTGTATGATGAAGGAAAAATCAACTAACCTTTCTAGTCTAAAGTTCCTCATTTGTAAAATGAAGGAAATGGATCAAATGCCTTCTAAGAACTACTAAACCTCTAAATCTAAATCCTATTTGCTTGATGGCCCTCATTATAAATACTTCTTGAGCAAAATTGTGTACATAGGATGAGTAATGTTCACTTTGCCAGATACTCTAATTGGCCCCTGGCTACAAAGTTTTTAGGTGAAAAGAATACTGATCCATAATATATTTGAGTATGACAGTCTCAATATCAGTTCCCAAAGTCAATGTCTATCTTGAACAGTTAGAGTCCATCTAACACTATGTCTATTCTTCCTCCTTCATTTACTAATAAGTTTATGGATCTGCTGGCAGAAAATACCCTTCCTAGTTTATATCCACCACATTCCCCACTTGTCTTGGCTAGGATGGGCCTTCCTTGACCCTGACCAACTTACCACTAGCCATGATGGATCTGTAGGGAAAATCTGACAATACAGAAAATGTACACTGTTTCACAAAAGCAAGAGAGAATATTGAACTCAGTGGTCAGACAAATCAAAGAGTTTGACAAAAAGGATATGAAAGTCAGCATAGCCTATATAATAATTCCCTACCTGCCTTTCCACCCCCGATCCAACCAAATTAATAGAAGATTTCTTTCTATTAACATGTCTTTACCATTTCAAGAACACCAAACCCAGGAAGGAATTTTGGAGTAAAGAATTAAGTATAATGCCCAACAGTTTAGCAGTTATTGCTGAGTCAAAAATAGTAGCAGGCCACCAAATAAGTTATGAGCTATGAATGCTAGCCTCCAAAATAAAAAAGGCCTGAGCTTCCAAGACATAGCTCGAATGAAAACTAAGCACCAATTTTGTGGCACTCCCTACATTTTGGCTTCCTAAACTTTTTGGCAAAAACAAACAAGCCCATAAATCTTTGGCCTTTGGAACATCTGACCTGCCCTAGATTTCCTGCTCATTTCATCCCTTGGGTTTCAGCTACAATTTACTTGGTCCTTAGGCCTTCTTCGGACCAGCTGCCATGTTGTCTGAATCAGAAATCATGTCGCAGTGAACTTGACTCTCTAATCCCTGGGACATTTGCTCTGATTGATCACTGCATCAGTTACCCACGATATCTAGGATAGATTCTATTCATGCTTTATATTAAGCATCCTTACAGGCTACCACACCCAATTCATGATTAGCAGTTCGGGAACCATAATCAAATTTAAAAGAAGTGTATCAATCTAAACCCCTGTCTTGCAACCACCTTAATAATTTCTCAAACCAAAATATCACTTCAATATCCTCTCACTTACATGTGTTGTTCCCCTCATTATAAAGTGAACTCCTTGAGAGAAAAGATCTCTCCTTTTGAATCTCTATCCTAAATGTTTAGCATAATCTTTTTTTCTGTTTTGAACTTTTAATTTATTTTTAAAATAGCAAGCATTTTTTCTCTTTTCCCCTCCTCTTCCCTTGAAAACAAAATCCTTTTAACAAAATATGCACAATCAAGAGAACAATTGGCCATGTCCAAAAATGTCTGTCTCATTCTGCATCTTGCATGTATCACCTCTTAGTTGGAAGGAGGGTATTATGTTTCATCATCAATCACTGAAATCGTGGTTGGTCACTGCACTGATCAGAGTTCTTGACTCTTACAAGGCTTTTTTAAAAACAGTATGGGGGGGGGGGTAGGAGCCAAGATGAAGGAGTGAAGATACGACTCTCTGTGACCCCCTCTGACCTTCTCTCAAACCAACAGCAGATGAAGCCTCTAAACTGGTTCTGAAGTCAAATATTTGGACTAAAACAGTACTATAGTCGTCACATAAACTGTTTTCCAGGTTCAGCTCTCCTCATTTGGCATCCCTTTCCACCTGAGTCCTCACCTGGATTTTACCACTGATAACTAAGAAATCATTGATAACTTTGGAGAAATCATATTCAATCAAATGATGAGTCTAGAAGCCAGATTGCAAAAATCTGAGGACTGAATGAGAGAGAAAAAAAGAGGCAGAAAAGTATAGACAACTTTTTCAAAGAGTTTTAATTGAGGAAGGGAGGAAAGATATAAGACCGTAGCTTAAGAGGATAGTAGGATCTAGTAAGGTGCTTTTTAAGAATAACCATGTTCGAAGGCAACAGAAGGAAATCACTAGAGAAGTAAAAAATAGGAAGCAGGGAATGGAGAAAGATAGAGCAAGTGGAGGAAGGGAAGGAAGAAAAGGACAGTACAACAGAGGAGAGAAAGAGAAGGAGAGAAAAGAGAAAAGGATGAAGAAAGATTGAGGTCACAATCTACTAGAGAAGATGAGAGGGCTTTAGCCTTGGCAAAGAGAAATGCAATCTCACTGACTGAAGGGAGGAGAAAGTTGAGGGTGATGTTAAGGGCCTAGTGAATGGATAAGCAACTAGACACAGTCAGGAAGACTGAGTTAAATCCTACCTCTAACATATATCAACCGTGTGATTTTGGAAAAAATTACTTAAACTCTTGTACTCTAGCTGTTGAGCTGTTTTTCAGTCGTGTCTGACTCTTCCTGATCCAATTTGGAATTTTCTTGGCAAAGATATTGGAGCAATTTGCCATCTTCTTTCTCCAGTTCATTTTCCAGCTGAAGAAACCGAGGCAAACAGAGTTAACTGACTTATCCTGAATAACACAACTGGTATGTATTTGAGACCAGATTTGAAATCAGGAACATGAGGTTTTCTGACTTAAGGCTCAGTGCCTGATCTACTGCCCCATCTAGCTGCCATCTAAATACACAAACACACACGCATACACACACACACACACACACACACACACACACACACACACACACATCAAGATAATTACTTGACATGATACTCTCTAGGTTTCAATTTTCTCATTTATAAAAAGGAGCTGAAAAAGGTGATCTCTAAAGTTTCTTCCAATAATGATTCTGTGATGTGATGAAAAAGCATCTTATGAAAGAAAAATGCCCGGTGAATCAATTATCAATCATATCTCACTGGTAAACATAACTTGCTCCTGAAAATAATGTCTTCCTAAGCAAAAGAAGAAGATAAAAGTTAAGTAATATAAACTTTAATAATTTAAATTACGGGGCAGCTAGGTGGCGCAGTGGATAGAGCACCAGCCGTGAAGTCAGGAGGACCTGAGTTCAAATCTGGTCTCAGACACGTAACAGCTGTGTGACCCTGGGCAAGTCACTTAACCCCAATTGCCTCAGCAAAAAAAAAAAAAAAAAAAGAAAGAAAGAAAAAAAGAAAAGAAAAGCAAAATAAATAAATTAATTAATTAAATTACACTATTATTAGCGCATAACAGCTGCTTTAATTGTAGGCATTGTTCAAAAGACCTGAATTTTAAAAACAAACACACCAACTATAGTCAAAACGATTTCAGGATATACAGTTATATAGTACCAATTACAACCAAACTAACCTAGATCTACATAACTTTACACCTATTATATTAGGACTTGTAATAAAAGGCTTCAAATATCCTTTGCTTTACAAACATCAGTCTATAAATATTTATTAAGCACCTCCTATGTGCCAGGCACTGGACTAAGTGCTCTAAATACACATACAAAAAGAAGCTAAAAGAGAGAGAAAGGGCATGGTGAAGAAGTAAAAGGAGTCTCATAGTAGTATAGCCAGATGAGAAATAAGATTTCCCTTAAATGAAGGATTCTATAACTCTGCCCTTCTAATCAGAGGGGAGAAATGAGGTAGAGTGTTAAGGCTAATGAGATCTTGCAAAATGGTAGTTTTCTCAATAATGAACTTCTTGTGACATAGTGGAGAAATAAAAATTAAAAATAAACATTTATTATGACCTCATTTAATTAAAATATTAAACTCTGTAACGATATGAATTCAGTGAAGTAAAACATATTAAAGCTTAAGAAAACACTAAGGCTTTGGGATCATCCTGTATTTATTAAGTACTTATATTCAATGCCCTATCCCCTTATGGAACTTACACTATAATGAATGGCTGTGACATGTACAAAAATAATTAGGAAACAAGGCAAAATGTGACAAGGACAAACCCTGGAACAGGCTCTTATATTCTCACTCCTGGTCCACTGCAATAACTGACTATCTGATCTCCTGATCACAAGTTTCTCCCTACTTTAGTTCATCCACTAAGTTGTCAAAAAGATCTTCCAAAAGCTCACATCTGAACATGTCACCTCTCAATTCAATAAACACTCCATTACCTCCAGGCCTAAATAAAATCCTTTGTTTGGCATTTATTTTTGTACATGCCATAGCCATTAGTTATAGTGTAAGTTCCACAAGGGGTAAGGCACTGAATATAGTAAGTACCTAATAAAAATAGGATGGTATCCAAATCTTAAAGTTTAAAAATATACTAACTTCACTGAATTCACATCAGGTCTCATAAGAGTCTAACATTTCAGTTAAATGAAGCCATGATCCATGGTTGATTTTTTTTTTCAATTTTTAAAAAAATTTCTCCACAAATCTGACCTCGGACATTGAAATTTACTAGCTGTGTGACCCTGGGCAAGTCACTTAAACTTGACTGCTTAACCAAAACAAATAAACCAAAAAAAGAGGAGGAAAGCCTGCTAGAGGAAATATAGATAATGAGCACCATTGGAAAACTGGGAGTTAGTTGATGGCACTCTGAAATGGCAAGTTACTCACGACTCACATAACTCAGCAATTATGGGGGCAGTGAGGTGGTGCAATAGATAGAGCACCAGCCCTGAAGTCAGGAGGACCTGAGTTCAAATTTGACCTCAGACACTTAACACTTCCCTACTTTGTGACCCTGGGCAAGTCACTTAATTCCAATTGCCTCAGTTAAATTTAAAAAAAAGAGAGAGAGAGAGAGAGAGAGAGAGAGAGAGAGAGAGAGAGAGAGAGAGGAGTAAGACTGAACAGGTCAGATTAAGAAGGGGACTTTAAAAGCCTGGGAATTTTACTATTTATCCTAGAGGCCATCAGAAGTTACTGGAACTGACTAAATAGAAAATGACCCTCAAAACAAACTATCATGGGTTGAAATAACTGCAACCCACTTTTATATTCCTTGAGCATTTTTCATCATCTATGTATAGTAGAAATTCATTGAGTTTCATGTTAAAAGATCTGGATCTTAGATGATAAATCACTATGTTATGGAGCCACAATTTCCTTAACTGTAAAAAGGAGATATTAATACATGTGCTGCCTACTCTGTAGCATTTTTGTTTTTGTTATGTGCCTCAGTTTACCTTTATTTCTCATGGAACATGAGCAAGATGAGAGGTCTCAGTTTTCTCAAAGATTAGCTTTACCGAGACCAAGCTTGAGGCAACTGAAATACCAAGTACTGAGGATCAGGCGACACGTGTCTTGTTTTCTCAGCAACTAGATGTATTTCCCCTGAGAACAAATCTCTACTAGCAGGGATGTACCCAGGTGTATCTTGTCCTTTGATGCTCCGAGAAGAGATGCCTTTTGACAGAGAGTAAGCCTGCGGTGATGGGATGTGTCCCCACTCACAAGTATCTGAGTGCTGTGTAGCTGAGCTGTCGTTCTTTCTGGAGGTGAGAGGTAGCCAGATGTTACATGCTGCGCATGTTTTCCAAAGGCATCCCCCCTCCCTCACACATCCCATGCACACACATGAGGATTCTCTGGGATCAGCCAAGTGAGGAGAAGGAAGGGACAGAGGTGGACAGTTTGGGTGGGGAAGGGGAATAGCTAAGGGTGAAAGGCAGTGGACCTTGAGCTTCCAGGGCCCCTTTCCTGGCTCCAGGGAAATGGGAACTCAAACCTCTTGTAGCATTCGTTTGAAGAAAATAACTTTATAAAATCACAGACTCAGAGCTTCAGAGATGGGGGAGAGCTAAGGAGCTTTAAATGAGTTGCCGACCCGTCACAACTGGTCTTCTCCCACCTGTCTTCACAACTTTTCCCTATGACACTTAAGGACTATACATTGTTGACTCGATGACTTTTTCCTAAAACTTGCATTTTACAGAACAGAGCATAATCTTATTTGAAAAATTCAAAATAGTTTTTTAAGCCAATGATTTCCAGGATTGGGGATTGCTTAATTTCATGACTATCCACCCACATCCCAAATGCCTTCCTCCTATAAAAGAGCATTGTATCTTGCATTTCTTGTAATCTTAAGTGAAATCAAACTTTGATTTGAAAATTTCACAGATTGTGGAAATATGTTTAAAATGATTGCACATGTATAACTTAGATTTCTTGCTGTCTTGGAAAGGAGAAAAGGGAGGGAGGGAGAAAAATTTGGAGATAAAAATCATACAAAAATGTTGAAAACTATCTCTACATGTAATGGGAAAAAATAGTATTAAGTGTTTAAAAAAAGAAAAAATAAATAAATGATGAGTATTTCACAGATGATTAGGGAGGGAGGGCATTCCAGAAAATTAGGAACCAGAAATTCATCATAATACTCAAATAATCTTTATAAAGGATAAAATGAAATGCATTTAAATTGTAGCAATATGGATTAAGATTTGTTGAGAATTTCCTTAAAATATTTAGGGAAAATAATAAGTAATTTAAGGAGACTATAAAATTTCCTTCTTTGGAATTCTTTAGACTTCATATTCCAAGGGACCTGGGCAGTTTCTAATATCAACATATAAACATTTGTTTTCTTTAGAGTTAGCTAACAATAGCATTTGCAAGCACTATCCAGTCCTAATAAAGAGACTCACAATTAAAAGTTACTGAATGATGGCTTAAAAAAATGGATTTTTCTAGGATGATATAAGTACCTTTGTGGCTGAAAGTGAAGAATAGACTAAATGACTTTTCAAGATTCTTCCCAAATTCATGATTTTAAAATGAAAATAGTATATTTTGAAACATTTTAAGTCTCAACTGTAAAAACTATGCATGACTGGTGGATCTCAGGAGGAACTCAGTTCTTAGGTGAAGAATATGGGTGGGAGAGAAGGAGATAGGATGGGACTGTGAAATGAGGAAGGAATGAATAAATGGAAAAGCACTTGCTTATTATACAGAGTCTCAAAAGTTTCAATGCAGAATACAGCTTGTATGAAAGGCAGGAGACATTCTAAGCACTAAGATCCCAAATACAAGTGAATAAGATAATTCCTGCTTTCAAGAAGCTTATATGCTAAAGGAAGAAGACAATACAGGAAAAAAGACTGATGAGGCCTATCAATATTATAGAATTGTATTACTGAAAAAGTAACATTCTCATGGAAAGGATTCTTAACTTTTTTTTTTTTTTTTTTGCATTCTGGATCCCTTCAGCAGTCCAATGAAGCCTAGAGATCCTTTTTCAGAATAAATTTCTTAAATATATAAAATCAAACACATAGGATTATAAATAAAGCCAATTATATTAAAATACAGTTACTAAAATGCTTACCATACAGAAAAGTAGGAGGAGAAAGGGATAGGAGAAGAGGGTGAGGGAGGGGCGCTAATAGAAGGGAGGGTGAATTGGGAGAGGTATAAAAGTCAAAAGCAAAACATTTTTGAGGCTGGATAGGGTGAAAGGAGAGAGGAAGTAGAATAAATGCAGAAAATAGGTTGAAGGAAAACATAGTAATCAAAACTGAAAAAAAAAAAGTTTCTCTAAAAAAGACCATTTCTCAAATACATAGAGAATTAAGTGAAAAATATATAAAAATGAGTCACTCCTCAAATGATAAATGGTCAAAAGGTATGAACTAGCAGTTTTCAAATGAAGTAATCAAAGCTATCTATAATCATATGAAAAAAATGCTCTAGATCACTATTGATTTAGAAATGCAAACTGCAAATTAAAACAACTCTGAGCTACCACCCACACCTATCGGATTAGGTAATGACAGAAAACAAAAGTGACAAATATTGGAAGGTATGTAGAATAAGTGCGATGCTAATTCACTATTGGTGAAGTAATACTGATTCAACCTTTCTGTAGAACATTTTGGAACTACACCCAAAAGGCTTTAAGATTATGCTTATCCTTTGACTAAACAATAACACTAATATAGCTGTATCCCAAAGAGATTAAAAAACAGAAATAAAAACTACCTAGTTGTACAAAAATATTTAGATACTTTTTTTAGTAGTGACAAAAAAATTGGACATTGGGGAAATGAACAGTTGAGAGTTGTATATAATTGTAATGGAATGTTGTGATATAAGAAATAATGCATT
Source organism: Myrmecobius fasciatus (assembly GCA_023553655.1). Taxonomy (NCBI): domain Eukaryota; kingdom Metazoa; phylum Chordata; class Mammalia; order Dasyuromorphia; family Myrmecobiidae; genus Myrmecobius; species Myrmecobius fasciatus. The sequence goes on from JAJPUD010002365.1 coordinate 171,502, forward strand.
CAGAAAAACCTGGAAATTTATTTGAATTGATGAATGTTAAAAATGGTTTTTACACACAATTGGGAGGAAATAAATATTAAATTTATTTTTTTTATTAAATCTTTTTATTTGCAAAACACATGTATGGGTAATTCTTCAATATTGACCCTTACAAAGCTTTCTGTTACAAAATTTTTCCCCCTAGTCCTTCCCTTGATGGCAGGAAGTCCACTGCATGTTAATTGTTAAAATACCTGACAAATCAAATATATGTATACATATTTCCACACTTATCTTGTTGTGCAAGAAAAATCGTATCTATAAGAAAAAAAAAATCTGAGAAAGGAAACACAATGCAAGCAAACATCAATAGAGAGCATGAAAATGTTATGTTGTGGTCCACATTTCACATCCCTCTCTCTGAGTGTATATGGCTTTCTTCAGTGAACAATTGGAACTGGTTTGAAACATTTCATTGTTGAAGAGAGCCATGTCCATCAGAAGTGATCATCATATAGTCTTGTTGCTGTGTATAATGATCTCCTGGTCCTGCTCATTTCACTCAGCATCAGTCCATGCAAGTCCCTCCAGGCCTCTCTGAAATCACCCTGCTGGTCATTTCTTATAGAACAATAAGATTCCATAACATTCATATACCATAATTTATTCAGCCACTCTCCAATTGATGGGCATCCCTTCAGTTTCCAGTTTCTAGCCACTAGAAAAAGGGCTGCCACAAACATTCTTGCATATGTGGGTCCCTTTCCCTCCTCTAAGATCTCTTTGGGATATAAGCCCAATAGAAACACTGCTGGGTCAAAGGGTATGCACAGTTTGATAACTTTTTGGGCATAGTTCCAAATTGCTCTCCAGGATGGTTGGATACGTTCCCAGCTCCACCAACAATGTATCAGTGTCCCAGTTTTCCCACATCCCCTCCAACAGTTATCATTATCATTTCCTGTCATTTTAGCCAATCTGACAGGTGTGTAGTGGTACCCCAGAGTTGTCTTAATTTGCATTTCTCGGATCAATAGTGATTTGGAGCACCTTTTCATATGCCTAGAGATGGTTTTAATTTCTTCATCTGAAAATTGTCCGTTCATATCCTTTGACCATTTATTGATTGGAGAGTGGCTTGAATTCTTATAAATACGAGACAATTCTCTATATATAAAATATTAAATTTAAAAGGAAAAAAAAACTCCACAGATTCCAGGTAAAAAAAATCCTTGTTCAAGAATTTGCCCTCCCTCTAGCCTTTACCACAAAACTGATGCTATTCTGACAGCTCCTATCACAGCAAAAACCTACCCTGTATCAGCCTGGAGGCCAGATAGGAAGCTAAATAATGGGGATAGATTGAGCCAAAGGAATGGAAAGGAGAGGGAAATTCTAGGTGTTGTAACAAGGAAGTATATACAATGTAATTTCTGCTGTTCAGTCATTTCAAATTCTTCACAATTCCATTTGGCATTTTCTTGGCAAAGCTCCTGGAGTGATTTGCCATTTCCTTTCTAGTCTCATTTTACAGTTAAGGAAATTGAGGCAAACAGGACTACGTGATATACACAGAGTCACACAGCAACTAAGTGTCTGAGTCTGTAATGGAACCCAGGAAGATGAGAATTCTTGATTTCAGGCCAGGCATTCTATCCTCTACACCACCAAGCTGCTACCTACAATATGAATTAGCCACTTATTTCCAGTATTTTCTGCTTTTTCTGAATCAGCAAAACCATAAAGAAGATTCTTGCACTGTTTAAATTTCAATGAATGAATCAATTAGGATTTATTAAGCATTTACTTCATGCCAGGTATTTTGCTAAGGGCTGAGGACACAAATAGGAGTGAAAAAACAGTATCTGCTCTCAAAGAGTACATGAGTTAATGGAGGAGTTCAGACAGACTAAATGCCTTTAAAGACTTTTTTAAAAAAATTATCATCTCATAGATTATTATGAAAATTCCAGTACCACATGAATTCTCTCACTCTTCATGTGGCAGAAACCTATAACCATTAAAAACTTAATTAGTAGAACAGTTCCTATGAATATAGGTCTATTGAACCTATTGAACAGAACAGGTCTATGAATATAGACCATATGGACACTTCTTGACTACAATTCAGTAAATAAGGTAAAGTACAACGAGTGTTACTGGTTAAATAGAATGTATAAGAACTAACTGTTAGTATTCTGATCTACTTTGGAGAAGCAGTTGGCTTATAATGGAAGCAAAATTAGGTTAAAAGCATGCAGGACCATTAAAAAAAAAAAAAAAACTAAATGTGCAAAGGTTCAACTAGCCTGAAGTACTAATGTCTTACTCCAGCTCATTCTTTACCAGTTGGGCTGTAAGGCTGATAAATATTTTTAGCTGGTAACTTCTGAAAACTATTGATTAACTTGAAAGAACACTGTGGTCTGTGTTGAAGGGATTATTAACCTGGACAAACTGTAGATCCTTATAAAATGCTGAATTACATAAGGAGGTATGGATTCTAACAAGAATTTAAAAGGGAAAACATTGTCAGTATCTATTAATCCCAAGTGGAGGTCATAGTATGATGAGGTATGTGATCAACTAATCAAAGGGTAAGAAGAACCCAAAGAGGGGTCACAATCCCCACCCCTAAATGTGAGCTAACCCTAACCCCCCTCAACAATTCCCCATCCACCCCTCCTACAGAGGTAAAATTGTCCTTGCCGCCTGCGCTTCCTCTACCAAGCCCCACTCCAAAATCCTCAGTGTTGTTCTTAATCCCATTACTAAACCAACATGGATATACTATTTTTCTTTTTCTTTTTTTTTTTTTTTTTTTGGTGGGAAAGTTTAGCACAAATAAAGTAGGCATAATAAGATGCAATTGATTACATTACTTTTGCTGCCAAAGTTCCCCTTCTTCTGACCTCAGGATCATAGTTTTATAAGATTTTTGAGTTGGAAAACTTTAGAAGTCCTTTAGTCCAAATCCTTCATTTTACAGATGAAACTGAAATTTAACTGACTTGGTCACATGCCTAGTTAATATCAAAGATGTGATTTGGACCCAGGTGTTCCTGACTCCATACCTAGTTGAACAACCAATAAATCCTTCACGTGGAAAATTGGACTTGAATTAAACCTGGCACAAATTAAGGATTCTGAGAGTTGGAAAAGGGAGTCTATGGAAAAGGGAGTCTACAGGACATACAGTCCAAAGACAGAGAAATAGGAAAATGGAGTATTGTGCATGAGAATGAATAAGGAGACTAATTTGGCTGAACCAAAGACTGTATGACAGATAATAACATATAATAAGGCTGAAACCGGGTTGTCGGGAGTTTTAAAAGCCAGAAACTATTAAGCCAGCAATTTGGAACTATTCCAAAGAAAAAGATGTCTCTAAATGGGGTCGATATCAAGATCAAGAGAAAGGAAAAGGGAAAAAAAGAAGAAAAAAATCAGAAAGGATGGCAGATTTCATGGTCCTGCTTAGATCTGCTGGTGACTTCTCTAGTTTCATTCTGCAGATGAAAACATTTCCTAAACAGACGTCAGCTTTATCTGTAGATTTTGAGTCACTGGTCTGAGTTAAGTAAGGTGCTTCTATCACTTCTACCACTAGGATAACAAAATTAATGTTACATTCGAGCAGCCTGCAGCCTCCTACATCTCCTATAAATGAAGTTTAAAAAAAAATGAAGAAGGTGGTGAAAAAGGTCTGGGTTAGCTGATCAAAGAGCCAGGCCCTTGGGGCCTATTTCTGATGTGATCTCTAATGTAGCCAGTCATTCATTGCTCGATGGGACAGATAGATTCAGGCCATATTCTTCAGAGGTATGTTGGAAAACCACTCATCCTCTGCAACCAGCTGTGGATTATTTGGACAAAAAGCTAGAGCTGCTGCTAAATTTAAATGCTCCTATAAAAGATGAAAATAACACTAAGAGCTCAGACATCTCAGGACTCCAAATTCAAGAAAGATGGGAAAGTGGCCCAACAGAAAAATGTTCCAGAAAAATTTTGTTACTTCAAAGTTTGGGAACTAAGCAACTACCAAATATGTCTAAAAATATTAGAGAAGACCTATGTGAGGAGAAATGCATTTATACTGGAAACTTTCTACTTAGTTGAATTTGGAGACAAATCACTTTTACAAGTTGCTTTGCATGGTATATTCTATATATCAACTGAAACATATACTCGCTGTTAGGAGGTATTATTTGAATGGCATGTATATCTTTCAATAAAAATTATCTACAAAGAAAATCACTTGCTTGGCTACTTACATTAATCAAATTGAATAATTAATAATCATTGACAAATTGCTTTTGTCTATCTCTCAATTAAAAGGTTTCTAAAAAAATACATCTGCTTGGCAAATTATATTGATCAAATAAACTTAAAAATAAAATTAATGCATAAACAAGTCTGTTCCATCCCTTTGGACACAGAGAGTTTAGAAAAATGAAGTATTTATTGGATAACATTGCTCTCAGTAAAAATATTTTTTTCCTCCAAAAAAGCAAGGAATAAGAGAAAGATAGATACTTCCCTCACCTCCTTTGCAGCTAAGTGATCTGCATGTAATGATCCCCCCCACCCCATATATTAACTGGTTTTTCAAAAAAAAAGAATTCTTTTATCTAAAAAAAATTTTTTTTTGTTATAATCAGATAGCTCTCTGGGAGGGGAAAGGGAAGGCATTTAGGAGAAGATGTAGGCAATATAAAAACAGAAGATACCAAGATTACATACTCATGTAAGTGGATGAAATGGAATAAACCAGGAAGGCAAAGTGGAATCAGATTATTGAAGGGCTTTATTTTAACTTAGAGCTCCATAACTAGTAGGTATCTAAAGCTTTGAATTCAGTTCTCTTGACTCCAGGTCCAGCGCTCTACCCATTGTGCTATATATGAAAATACTTATGTTTGTTATGATTTTTCAAAATCATAATAAAACGGGAGATTTTTTTTTAAAAGATTCTGAAAAATGGGGGATACCGTAGGACTGGAGTTTGGGGAGCAGGAAGAACCATAGTCAGACCTTTATCTGCTTTACCAATATGAATTCAGCATCTGTATGAAGGTAACTCAAACTCAATATTTAAAGCAGACTCCTTATCCATGCCCTCAAGCCATCCTCTTATCAAACTTTTCTATTTCTATAGAGGCCCTGGCTCTATTCTAGTCTCTCTGGATTGTAACACCTTATATTAGCTTCAACTTCTCCTCTGCCCTCTCCCCAATCCTAGCCAGACTATGTAACTTTTACTTCAATAGCATTTCTCATAGCAATCCAATCTCTACTTACATTGCTACCACCTCAATTTATGCTCTTACCAAATTTAAGTCAGATTTTGGAAATGGGCCCCTTCATGAGTTTCTCTGCCTCAAATGTATTTCCTTTGACAATTCAACCTCAACACAGTTGCCAAAGTGATTTTCCTCAAGCACCAGGGCTCCTCTGACTCAATAAATTTTATTGGCTCCCTACTGCCTCTAGGGTTAAAATGGAAATTCCTTTTAGGATCCTAAGGCCCCTTCAAAATCTAGTCCCATCTAATTTTCCTAGACTTATATATCATATCTAATATTCCTAGACTCATCATATATTAGTCTGGTTTCCCACTACCTGTCGCTCAGCTAAACTGGCTCTCTCCATTCTTCACTCATGTCCTTGTCCCACGTACCTGCCTTTACACTCTATGTCTCTCAACCTGACACGTACTCCTCCCAAGATGGCTCCTCATAGCATACCCCTCAATTCCTTCAAGATGAGGTTGAAGTACCACCTTCAGAATTCTATAGAGCTTTTCCTCCTGATCCCAGCTGTTAATGATTTCCTTTCCAAAGTACCCTGAATTTATTTTATATTTATAACATCATTATCAACTGTCATTATTATTAAGCAATTTACTATGTACCAGGATGTGTGATGCTGAGAAAATATATATATATATATATATGGTAAAGAACCTTAATTAATGAAGTAAGGAGGTGATGGTCAGATGTGCATTTGTATGTTGTACATGTTGTCTTCCCAATAGAATGCAAGCTCTCTGAGAGTTAAGATTCTTTTCTCTTTTTTTATTTTTGTGTATCCAGTGCCTAGGGACAACATCTGGCACAAAGTAAGTGACTGATAAATTCTTGTTGACTGACTAATAAAAAGGAATGAGGAGCATTCTGTTTTAAGAAAATATTCTCTGAGACTTACATGAACTGATGCTGAGTGAAATGAGCAGAACCAGGAGATCATTATACACAGCAACAACAGTACTATATGACGATCAATTCTGATGGACATGGCTCTCTTCAACAATGAAATGTTTCAAACCACCTCCAATTGTTCACTGAAGAAAGCCATATACACCCAGAGAGAGGGATGCGAAATGTGGACCACAACATAACATTCTCATACTCCTTGATTGATGTTTGCTTACGTTGTGTTTCCTTTATCTGATATATCGTTCGTGTAGATAAGATTTTTCTTGCACACCAATGATAAGTTTGGAAATATGTATACATATATTCGATTTGCCAATATTTTAACATAATTAACATGTAGTGGATATCATGCCATCTAGGGGAGGGGTGGGGAGTTGGGGGGAAAAATTTGTAACGGAAAGCTATGTAAGGGTTATTGTTGAAGAATTACCCACACATATGTTATTCAAATAAAATAAAAATTAAAAAAAAAAAGAAATAAAAAAGAAAATATTCTCTTTTAAAAATATTTTATTTTTCCCCAATTTTTAATCATAAAGCATTTTAATATGTAAAGCAATTTTTAATATTAAAAAAACTGGGTTCCTAATTCTCTCTCTCTATCCTTCCCCTTCCCCTTCATTAAGAAGGTAAGCAATTTGATAAAGGTTATACATGTAGAGTCATGCAAAACCTATTTTCATATTAGTCATTCCGTGAAAGAAAATAGACCAAAAAAAAAAAAAAACCTCAAGAAAAATAAAGTTTAAAAAATTTGCTTCAATCTGCATTTGGTGTCCATCAGTTCCAGCATTTCTCATCATAAGTCTAAGGACTCAAGGATATCAAGCACATAGTAAATGGTTAATAAATGCTTAAAAAGTTACCAAACTGTGCATACCCTTTGACCCAGCAGTGTTTCTATTGGGCCTATATCCCAAAGAGATCTTAGAGGAGGGAAAGGGACCACATGTGCAAAAATGTTTGTAGCAGCCCTTTTTGTAGTGGCTAGAAACTGGAAACTGAATGGATGCCCATCAATTGGAGAGTGGCTGAATAAATTATGGTATATGAATATTATGGAATATTATTGTTCTATAAGAAACAACCAGCAGGATGATTTCAGAGAAGCCTGGAGAGACTTGCATGAACTGATGCTGAGTGAAACGAGCAGAACCAGGAGATCATCATACACAGCAACAACAGTATTACATGATGATCAATTCTGATGGACATGGCTCTCTTCAACAATGAGGTGATTCAAACCAGTTCTAATTGTTCAGCGATGAAGAAAGCCATATACACCCAGGGAGAGGCCTGTGGGACCTCACCATAGCTTTTCACACTTTCTGTTGATGTTTGCTTGCATTTTGTTTTCCCTCTCAGGTTTTCTTTTTCTTGTACAACAAGATAACTGTATAAATTGGATTTGTCATATATTTTAACATATTTAACATGTATTGGACTACCCGCCATCTAGAGGAGGGGTGGGGGAAGGAGAGAAAAATATGGAACAGAAGGCTTTGCAAGGGTCAGTGTTGAAAAATTAACCATGCATATGTTTTGCAAATAAAAAGCTTTAATAAAAAATTTTTTAAACTTTCACAATAGATTATTATCTCAATAATTTTACATTCCTCAACATCTCAGTGATTACAACTACTTCCTCTTCATTTTTGCACCCAACTTCTCTAGTTTACCCACTTTGCCGTACCTACCAAGCCACTCTCTAATTCTTATATATTCTCTTTAAATGTCCTGGATTCTATGGCTCTTTCAGTATGGAAATAAAATCTGGATCAATGTCTGAGTCTAGAGATTTATCTCTTTCAAATATATTCCTCAATTTTTCCAGTTTTGTCACATTTCTCCTCCCCATATTCAATCTCAGACCTACTTTACTGACCCAAAACCCCTCCACGTCACCTACGAGATTCCTTCCAAAAGAGTAAACTCCTTGCAAGTATGTATTGTTTCACTCTTTGTACTTGTATCTCCATTACTAGCACAATACCTATAACATGATAGTAGCTTAATAAATGCTTGTTGGTTGAGTATTTAGCTTAAGTCCTCTCCCTTCTCTCTTCCCTGGTTCCTTCTCCCCTAAACTTCTCCTAAAGAAGCCAGAAATAGAATGCCAGAATATATGCCAAGGTTTTGAGCTTGAATGACAGAAACTCAGCAGAAATGAGTTAGTGTAGGCTTTTAGGAAGATGAGATTAGTTTTAGATACATGAGTTTGAGGTATTAGTGGAATGTTCAGATGGAAAATGTCCAGTAAAAAAATGAGAATAGAGCTCAAGGCAGAGTCAAGGATACAGATTAAGATTTTTTCTGTCCTATAAAATAAAAAAAAATGAAGTAAGTTCTTTTTTTGGGGGGGGGAATAAGCTCATAATATCAATTAATCAGCAAACATTTGTGGATACCCAGTATCTTTCAGATACCATGTTAAGTGCTGGGTATAAAAAGACATGATGGAAACAGTTCCTGCTATCTAAGAGCTTATAGACTAGCCAAGAGAGTCAATATGTATATGTACACATATCTACAAGATACAAGATGATTTGGGGGAGAGGCACTATCAGCTGAGGGAATAAGAAAAGGATTCATGAGGGAGGTAGCCTCTGAGCTGAGTCTGGATGGAAATTAGAGATTCTAAAGAGAATGTAATCCATTTCAGTCCTTTGGGACAGCCAAGGCAAAAGCATCAAGACAAGAAACTAAGTATCATACATGAGGAATAATATAGAAGGCAAATTTTGCTGGAACATGAAGCAAATGTGGGTAGAAACATATTATATAATTATTCTGGTTTGTGAACCATATGATATATGTATTATGGCAGAGGTACCAGATAGTAGAATTTGGTAAGAAATGTTAAACAAAAGAAAAGACATGGGGGATTTAGACATTGGGATGCAGTTTCACTGTCTATAAAACAAGAAAGATAAATTGATGACCTCTAAGTTTAGTTCTAAATTTATGAACCTATGAATTTATTGAGAAGGGAAATCTTCAAAATACTGCATTTGAGGACTTTTATAAACTGATAAAGAATGGAATCAGCACAGCAATTTGTATGATAACGAAACTGTTTTTTAAAAAAGTATATTTGAAAGCTCCAGGAACTATGATGAATATAATGACTACCCATGATTTTAGAAGAACAATAATGCTATTCATGACAAGAGAGGTAATGGATTCAGGGTACAGAATGAGATAGATGTATGTGTTTATTAAATATACATATGTATATGCACACAGATACATCTGTATATAGCCACTGAAAAAATTTCTCTTGCTTAACAAAAAATTTTTCTTTTTTTCCCCCCAATGGGGTAAGAGATAGAAGAGGAAAAAAATAAAATTCTTTCTTTCTTTCTTTACAATTAGGTGAGAAGAGAGCTACAGATTTGGAATATTGCTAGCACTTTTTGAAAATGTGTTCTTCATCATCAAAGAACCCTTTATAACAACTAAAACAAATAGCCATAAAAGATAAGAAAAGCAGGAAAAAAAAAAAAAGTCAGTCCTATGAAAAAAGGTCCAGTACTTTGAACAGGTTGCTCAGTAATCCAACTAAAACACTGGCAATACCTACTGGGAGTCTGCAGAAGCCAATAAATGGCTGTTTCAAACAAGAAGGTCTGGCCTCTGCTAATATACAGGTAAGATTCATACTGCAACCTGCAACTTTTACTTTTCTTCTTCTTGGGAACATGTTTTCTTTGATTGTTAGTAACAAAGCAGTTTTTGATTTTGCATTGTAATTGGTAGCTGAATCAATAAACTTCATCAGTTAGGTCAGGCCCTTTTTTGCCATGGGAACTGACAGGCTCCTTTAAAACAAGCAGCACCCAATCTAGCTAGTGAAGTTGAATACAATGAAGTAAAGACTTTGCTCAAAAAATGGATTATCACTGTATCAAGTAAATCTTAGAACTTGTCAGTTCACACCTTTTTTAAAAGAAATCTGTTTCATGCCTATGAAATTATATTTTACCTATTTATTCAAAGAAAGACTGGCATTTGGAATTTGTTTTGCAAATTTATCAGTGTAAAATACAGCTATTTCTATTGGATTCCCTTTTCCTGTTTAATTATTTTGAACCTGTTCACTGTCCTAAATGTAAGGTTGGAAGACATTTTGCCTGTCTCTTTACTTTTCAACATATCCAGTGAAGGAAGATATCCTGCAAGTTGTAAAACACTATACAATTCTAATAGATGAAAACAATCTAGAAAAACTGGATTACGGTTCTGGTAATTTCCTAGGTACTTCTATGTATTTTAGCAGTATTGTGACTCCAAGACATAAGGAAGTTTAAGGTTCTGAAAGTTTACCATTTACTACTATGTATTTTACACATGTAAAAGCAGCATTGTAAGAAGGTTTCCATGATACAAGGAAGGATGAGGTACTGACACTAAGTTGCCAGGTAGCTTTAATAGGAGTAAAAACTGAGTATTAAAAATCTCCAAGTGAACCAAAGAATATCAAATAGGTATTTTCCATACATAAGTCCCCTAAATAATAAATGACTGGTATATTTTGACAAGTGAAAAGGCTTCTATATGAAAAGATTGCTATATGGCCAACCATTGTCCCCAATTGCCACTTTTAAAGGTTTTCTAACATTTCTTAGCTACGCATATGATATATTTTACTACCAGTAATTTCAAATGAAATTACTATATTTTACTTAATTGTTTTATTTTGTTAGACCTTGCTCAAAGAATGCATTATTACTGTGTCAGGTAGTCTTAGAACTTGTCAGTCCATACCTTTTTTTGAAAGAAAACTGTTTCATGCCTATAAAATCCTACTTTACCTATCTATTCAAAGAAGGACCAGCACTTGGAATTTGTTTTGCAAAATTATCAGTGTAAAATTCAGCTATTTCTATTGAATTCCCTTTTCCTTTAATTATTCCGAATTTGTTCACTGTCCTAAAGGTAGCAGAAATAATCTGTGAATGTCTATAGTGTAAAAACAAAACATATCACTAACACTTTCTTGGTAAAATTTCATAATATATTTATTATGTTATAAAATGATAAACAATATATTTGAATTTTTGTTTTCTCTGGAAACAGATCTATTATTTCTCATACTACAAGAAAAAAAAATTGCATTTACCAATGCAGATCAACTACTCGTTTGCAATTTGTAGTCTTCCAGCATGCCTAAAGCATAGAAGGGGCTAAGTGGTCAGCCCAGAGATACAGATAGTATATGTTGGAGGCAGGACTTCATGATTCCCAGATCATCTCTTCATCCAAGACACCATTCTGTCTATGCTTTAGTTAATTCCTTAGTTTCTTTTTTTTAGTTTTTTGTTTTCAAAATATATACATAGATAGTTTTCAATTAACAACACTTTAAAAAAGGGGGGGAACTGAAAGGAGATGATGTGGTTAGATTTGCATTTTAAGAGAAATAATCACTCAGGCACTATGTGGAAGATGCTTCAAAAGAGAGATTTTCTATAAGCTCATTCAAGGAAGGGATCTTGTTTTGTTCACATTTTCCCCCCCACAACTAACATAATTCCGTAAATGTTAAATGAATTCAATTATACTATACAATGGGCAGATTTCTAAACAATAATCCAGGAGTAGTCAAACATGGTCCTAGTTATTATAATCATTTTTGACTACTCCAAAGAAATGCAGATCGTCACTAAAGGTATCTTCCCTCAGAGAGACTTCAAATCTTTTATAAATTAATAAAAGATATTCATAAGTTGCTGTGATCAAAAATTTCTAGTCCTAGAAAAAGATATATACATATAGGTCACAATCAGGGTCAGACACAAAGCCTTTTTAGGAAAACTGCAATAATTTGTACTTCTATTATTGTGAATTCAGGCATTTCCCTCAGCCCTTGATGTCTATAAAAAACATTCTCTCTTAAGTGTTCTTCATTAGAAAGACTTGAAGCCAGGAGAAAGCTAGATCAAATCCTGCCTCTAGCACTTTGCAGCAGTGCAGTATGATGAAAAGTATTGATGTGTAGTTAAAAGAAGCCTGAGTTCAAATTCTACCTCTAAAATGTATAAGCTATATAGCCATGGACATGTCACAAACTCTATATGCTACTCATTGACTTAAAGAAAAAAAAGGTAATAATCAATCTAATAGCTATACTTAAAGGGATACTATGAGAATAAGCTGAAATAATATACACATACAAAGCACTCAGTAAATTTTTGAAATACTATATAAATTCTAATTGATTTTGTTTATTTGTTTTTAGTTCTTTTAGGGCAAGGATTATTTTGTTTTTGTCTTTATATATTGTCTTGAACACAGTAGTGCTTAACAAATGTTTATCATTAAATTGTTAAGTCAAGTCTCCAAGTATTTATTAAACACCTACTATAAATCAGGCCCTATGCTAAGCCCTGAGGAATACACAGAAATGTATATCAGTTCCAGCTCTCAGGGAGCTCACAGTATAACAGGATGGGGAACATAACATTCAATCAACAACAGGGAAACAAGATATCTATTAGAGGATAAATTGGGTATAAACCCAGAAGGAAGGTATTCTGTTAAGGAGTTGGAAAGGCTTCTAGCAGAAGGTGGGAATTTAGCTGAGACTTGAAGGAAGCCAGAAGGCAAAGATGAAGAGGTAAGGAGCTCCAGGTAGAGGCCAGGCAGTGAAAATGTCTAGAGTAAAGAGATGAAGTGCCTTGCTTCAGAAAGGTGGAAGGGAGTAAGATGTAAGGAGACTGGAAAGGTAGGAAGGGGCCAGGTTGCTTTACATGCCAAACAGGATTTTCTATTTGATCCTGGAGGTAATGGAGGGCCATCAGTTTACTGACTTAAGTTTATGAAAAGCCTACTGACTGTCTATCTGCTTCAATTCTCTCATTTTCCGACAGTAACAGAGACCCAGAAAGATGAAATGATCTACCTCAGACCAAAGAATGAGGTACTAGCAGAGCTAGGATTCAAGCCTAGACCAATAAAAATCAGATTCTTAATATAGCCTATAACTGGTAAGAAATGAGTAAGGAGGAACTGTCAATTCAAGTATTTTCACAAAGTGACTAAAGTCTGAAAAAAAAAATCCTTTCAAATATGTGAGTATAAACTCAAATCATAAAAATAAATCTCGGTTCATTCTTACTCCTCAAAAGTTAAATCCTGTCTTTCCTCCCTCTCTAGCTGTTACAAACATCGGATCCTCTTCTTTAGAATGAAGATACAATTATCTATTTCCCCTAAAGGACTACTTGTCCCACTACAGAAGGGCATACGATTTTATGATTGTTCTTGGATTAGAACATGGCAGAATATTTTGTAAGAGGAGTTGACTGTCAAGGTCATATCACCTAAACTCCCCTCTTTCCATGCTCCTTGTGAACAGAGATGATCATACTTGGAGAACTGTCTCAGCATACTTGTTACATTCCTGGCAAATTCTTTTTTCAGTTTCCTTCTTCCCCTCTTTTAAGCTGATAGTCTATTTGTTGATAAAGACTCCCATGATTCTCTCATCTAAATCTAAAATCAGCTTTAGACTGCCAAGTAGCCAAAAGAAATTGTTCAACAAAACTAACCAACATGCTAAAAAAAAAAATCTGAAATTATATTTGGTATCCCAACCTCTGCTGAGACGCAAGGAGAGCTGAGAATGGGAAAGGTGGTACTAGAGACCAGCTGCCTCACATTTGCTTCTGCAAAGATGTAATGCATCAGACTGAATAATCATCAAGAAATTTAAATAGGAAAAAAAAAACAATAAAAAAAACACAAAAAGATAGACTTTGTACTGAAATGACCCTGATCCTGTCCAGACTCCAAATGGTCCTAAAGGAGTCACTACTGTGACCCTAGACAGTTCAGAAGGACCTGAAAACAATCAGAGCTCAAACACAAAAAACCATCAGGAAAAGTGAAAGTCAACAACAGGAATCCAGGAATCCAAGGTCTAAACAAAACAGTGTGAGCAAACCCTTTCCAGAAGGGTGGAAGAAGGTGGAGTCTAAGCCTTACACAAAGTTTCAAACTAGGAGGTTTGAGGTTGGAGATAGGAATAAAGCAAAAACATTGAACAAACTACAAAAAAAACCTTGGAGACAGAAGTGATTTGACCACAAAGAAAGGTTGGAAGCCATAGAACAAAAGATTTTTTAAAAAGGAAAATAAAAGGGAAATAAAAATCCTGGAGGAAAAAAATTGCAAGGATTATCAATGCTTTATAATAGGAGGGAGGAAACTTTACTTAAGCAATAGTACCTCTAAAAGTTAGAATGAGCAAATAACTTACTGATTCCAATGAGCAGAACCAGGAGATCATTTACACGGCAACAACAATACTATGAGGATCAGTTCTAAGGGACATGACTCTCTTCAACAATGAAATGCTTCAAATCAGTCCCAATTGTTCAGTGAAGAAGGCCATATACACCCAGAGAGAGGGATGTGAAATGTGGACCACAACATCACATTTTCATGTTCTCTATTGAGGTTTGCTTGCATTGTATTTCCTTTATCAGATTATTCTTTCTTGTAGATACGATTTCTCCTGCACAAAAAATGATGCAATAACTATACATATATTCGATTTCTTAAGTATTCTAACAATTATCATGTAGTGGATATCCTGCCATCTAGGGGAGGGGTGGGGAGTAGGGGGGGAAAATTTGTAACAGAAAGCTTTGTAAGGGTTAATGTTTAGGAATTACCCATACATATGTTTTGCAAATAAAAAGTATTAATAAATAAATAAATAACTTACTGATTCCAAAACTTACTGATAACTTACTTATTCCAAAAAATACAAAGAAATATTAGAACAAAGTCAACAGATTGAAAAAAATATATAAGAAAATATAAAGAATCTACTATAAAAAACTAATTTGGAAAATACGTAATGGAAAAATAATTTAAGAAGTACTGGACTACCTGAAAACTATGTGGGGAAAATCCCCTGGATGCCTATTTCAAGAAGTTTAAATATAATTAATGGCAAAGTAAAAATGGAACGTATCTGCCAATTACTTCCTAAAAGGGATGCCAAATTTAAAAGATTCGAGAATATCAAAGCCAAAATCCAGAGCTCCCAAGTTTAAAAAAAAATAATAATAATACTATAAGCAAATAAAAAAATTCAGATAAAAAGGACCACCCAAGTCTTAACAGTAAGTACTAATAATAACAACAGGAAAACCTGAGAACAGGCTATTCCAAAAGGCAAAAGATTAGGGCTTACAAACCAAAAAAAACTTATGCTAAAAAGCATAATCCTACCAGAGTAGAAATAGGACTTTTAATGGAAAAGAAGACTTAAATACCAGACCTTAGTATAAACTTTTAGATGCAAATATTGGAGCCATGAGAAACCTAAATAGGTCAACAAAGCTGAGTGATTAGAAGGAACTAAAAGATTGAACAAGTAATTTTTCTGATAGGGAAAGATATCTCTCTTCACAATCCTAAAGTCTTCAAGGATCTCCAATGGAGTAAAAAAAAAAGATGAATAGACGGCCTGTGGGCGATATGTTCTATTGAGATCTTTAGAGAAGAAAGAAAAGGGAGGGAGAAAGGACTACACTAGGGAATAGAAGAAGAGGGTGGAAATGACTTTCTCATGATTGAGATGTCTGAGAAAATTATAAAAACAAGGAGTAAGGAATATGGAAATCAGGCATCATTTGAGAGAAATGTTGTGGGAATAGTGTTACTAGATTGTAACAATGCAAAATAATTCTACTGAGATGCTTGGTTTTTATATAACTTTCATTTCCTTTCTCCTGGCCAGAGAGCCATTCTTATAATCAAGAAGGAAAAAGGCTCAGCAAAACTAATAAATATATCTTTAAGTGCTTCAGATTTAGGGTCTTTAACCAATGCAAATGGTTGAAGAGTACCCAGAGAGTACCCAGTACCCAGAGAGTACACAATGACAATGGTGAAGGCTCTGAAGTCCAGGACATAGAAGAAGTCTGAAAGAACTGAAGGCCTTCTTCAGGATCCAATCACTATGATGTTGCTGATGCTTACCCCTCTCCCTCTTGCTCAGACAGATTCACCCTAACTCCTGTCGCAGAATGATTCAAAAGGCAGATGTTCTCACAGGTCTTTGCAATTATTGTCTGCTTATTCTCAAAGCTAGAAAGGAAAGCTGGCTTTCCAAGATTATAATTCTCAAGATTTCTGGTGAAGGTGTCATGCCCATAGAGAAAGTTTGAGGAAGAGAAGATTGAGGGAGAGTATGACAATTGTCTTCAAGGATTGATTGGAGGGATTGGCCAATGGAAAATCGATCAGACTTGTTCTGTTTGTTCCTACAGGGCAAAGACCAGGAGCAATGGGTCAAGTTGTAGAAAGGTCAATTTACATTTGATGTCAGGGAAAAACAACAACTTCCTGACAAGGAGAGCTATGCTAAGGTAGAATGGACTATCTCTAGAGGTAGTCAAGCAGACACTGAGGGATTCCTTCCCAATGAGGCTCAGACTGGAGAACCACTGAAGAGCCTTCCAACTCTGACTCTGTGATTCTATCAAATGCAGAGGCAAACAAGCAGAATGAGAATTTAGAAAATGACTGCAATTATGCAAATAAAAAATATCCCTGAAAGGCAGCCGAACATTGATCAGCTATAATTATTGCTCTTTGTCCTGAAGAACAATAAAACAAAGCACTTAGCTCTTGTTAGAAAAGTGAACAACCACAGGTGAGAGATGTTATATAAACTCTCTGGCATAGTCCCTGGATTGGCTAGTTCTACTTAACTTGTTTTGTGTTATAAAGGAGGATTCAATAGCACGAGGTGTAAGGTGGGAAAGGAACGTTTTGACCTTAAAACTGCACTAAAATTTTGGGGATGCCATTTATTTGTTAGGTAATAATGTGGTAAGATAAAATGTGTGATTTGGGGGGCAGCTGATCAGAAGCGCCAGGTGTACGTACACACACACACCATTAACCGATTCATGCCTTCTCTACTATGCTGATAAAACCCACATTTTAGAGGCAAGTAACTGACAAGCAGCGCAGTAGCTCAGTGGAAGGAGCCTGAAGTCAGCAAGTCCTGAGTTCAAGTCCAGCCTCAGCTAATCACTAATTGTGTGACCTTGGACAAGCCAGTTAACTTGTTTGCCTAATCTACTGGAGGAAGAAAAGGCAAACCACTCCAGTATCTGTGCCAAGAAAACCTCAGAATAAGTCAGAAGACACTGAATAATAACTGATACAATGAGGAGTTATAAGGTCTTAAATAAAGTGCAAGGATATGTTTACATTATAGTGTCTCGTTGCAAAAAAATTTACAGAGTATTCAGATGGAGTTCAAACAGATTTCTCTATGGGCATGATACCTTCACCAGAAATCTTGAGAACTATAATCTTGGAAAGCCAGCTTTCCTTTCCAGCTTTGAGAATAAGCAGACAATAGCAAAGACCTGTGAGAACATCTGCCTTCTGAATCACTCTGCGACAGGAGTTAAAGTGAATCTGTCTGAGGGAGAGGGGTAAGCATCAGCAACATCATAGTGATTGGATCCTGAAGAAATTGTACAGTGTGTGCTCCAAGTTTAGAGATCTAAGCTTATAAGGAGAGTTTTTGAGAGAGATTTTGTTCAAAGGGAAGAAAAATTCAGATTACATGCCAGTTGAAATCATCACTTTTAAAAAGCCCAATCCCCTATCCTTATGCCTATTTGTTAACAGGCAACCTTGATATAATTTTTATATTTTTTCATTCTGAATTTGTTTCACATAAAAATCCATAACCAATTGTAAATGCTTTGGCATGCATACCTGTATTTTTATTCTGCCTTTTTTTTTTTTTTTAAAAACTCTGCCTTTGACAGAATCACAGAACTTGAGTTGGAAGACTACTCAATGGCTCTCAAATCTGAGCCACACATGGAAGGAATCTCCATTGTAACCCACCTGACAAGTGTCTGCTTGACCACCTCTTGAGATTGCCCATTCTATTTTTGCACAGCTCTTACTGTTAGGAAGTTTTTGGTTTTCTTTTTTTCCCCCTAATATCAAACGTAATAAACGAATAAAGGGGGGAGGAATGAAAGGTACCAGTGATGAGATAACATGTGCAGAATTTTTAAATGTCTGGATTTGATTTTCATATGAGGGCTCCAGAGCTAACCTTGTAAGAAAACCTTAAATTTATGATTTTATTTATTATATGTGGCAAACTGCCTCAACAGGAAAATTTTAAATTCAATCCTGGGGCTATTCTTTTGGCCTCAGAGTTAAGAGAAAGCAGTTACTATAGCTCCTATGGCTGTCCATGATGGCCAAAGGAAATTCCTGCCTCCAAATCAGAAAGGAGAGAATGGGTGTAGACCAGTGGGCTCTTCACCAAAGTCCTAAGGAAGGAGAGAAGAAAAACAAACTTTGTAGCCAAAACTCTGCTCCACAGTGACACCAACTGGTTACAAAAAAAAAGGGGATGAAGTGCTTTTCTCTGGCCCACAACTCTCTATCCTCTCCATCCATGAAAAAGATCATGAGATATTTTATCAAAAACTTTGCTCAAATCTAGGCAACTATTTCTACAGTACTCCCCTCACCTATCAGTCTCATAAACTTATAAAAATTGGCTTAATCTTTTTTTTAACTTTTCATTTATTTTTCTTTAATTAACAAACAAATTGATCATCATTAAAGAACTTGTCTGTTACTCATCCAATAAGCTGCACTGACTCCCTATTGCCTCCAAAATCAAAAAAGAAAATTGTCTATTGGGCTTTGCACTAATCAATGATCTTAACAGTCATTTGTTTTAGCAGTATTGTTACTGTGTAACATTTCTTCTGGTTCTGCTCACTGCATTCTCCATCAATTCATACATTGCCCTCCCAGGTTACTCTGAAATAGTTCTTTTTCATAATTTCTTAGGGTTATCACAGTGTTATGTTGATATACAACAATTTGTTCATAGCCATTCCACAACTGAATACATTATTTTATAGTTTTGGTTTTTTTTTGTTTTTGTTTGTTTTTTTTTTTGCCACAACAACCACCCAAAAGGAGCTACTGAAATATTTTTGTACATATGGGTCCTTTCCCTTTTTTGTTGATCTTTTTGAGGAACAGGTCCATGAGAAGTATCTGAGTCAAATAATATACCTAGTTTTTTAGTGACTTTGTGACTAGTGACAAAATTCACTACATTTTTGAAAGTTTAGTAACTTTCCAAATTACTCCTTCAAAATGTCACTATCTTTTTTTGGGGGGGGGATTGTTTTCAATCTGATGAATCTGAGGAGAAACATCAAAATTATTTTAATTTGCATTCCTCTATTATTGATTTAGAGATTTTTCTCACATGGCTATTAACAGCTTGGATATATTTTTATTTCATTTTTTAATTAGCAAACTTTTATTTTCTCATTCTCCCACTTCTCTATACCCCAAACTAGCTGAGATCCTGGACAAGTCATTTAATCTATGCCTACCTCAGTTTCTTCAACTGCAAAATAGGAATAAGAAAAGAACTACCTCATAGGGCTGTTGAGAGGACCAACTAAGATAATATTTGCAGAACACTTAGTATATTGCCTGCCAAATAGAAGTGCTATATGGGCACTTATTCCCCTTAAAGTGACCATAATATCAATTGGGCTAAGAACAATTCCAAGTTTTAGATTTTTTTTGTCTTGAGTAGCAGGTTATCCTAGTTTCAGTATCACAAAACAGAAAAAATGATGACAGCCCATGCCTGTAGTAAAATGTTTTAGTTTGAAGCAACAGCACTTCAAAGTTGGCATATCATAACTGTCCTCACTGCTGTAATCAAAGTACATTTAGTTTCCTATCAATATAAAATGAATATGGAAATTTTATAAGTATTAAATTTTGTGGCATTAAATATACAACTTCTTTTGTTAAAAGAAACTTATCAGGGATGAAATGTCAAGAGAATGTCTAAAACAAAAAGTTTAAAAATGTATAGGTGCTAGGCAGCTAGGTGGCACAGTGGATAGAGCACCAGCCCTGAATTCAGGATGACCTGAGTTCAAATGTGCTCTCAGACACTTAATACTTCCTAGCTGTGTGACCCTGGGCAACTCACTTAACCCCAATTGCCTCAGGGAAAAAAATGTATAGGTGCTAACAATAATGCCTTAAATCATCCCCAAACACCCTCAGGACCAGTAAAAATTATGAGAAAAACAGAGATTTAGTTCATTCTAATGATGATTGCCTGTGGAAAATGATGACTAAAGCACTAACTTTAAATAAAAGGTTAGATTCATTTTGAAAGAAATAAAAGCATACACAAATGCACAAAAGAAGACATCATTTGTTCTGAAAGTTGGACAAATTATATATATTTTAAGAGAAACAGAAATAACAAAAATGTGGCTATCTGACTATGAACCAGAGATAAAGTCAAAGTCTGTGGTGGAAAACTCCAAAACCCTTGAGATTTTAAACAACAACAAAAAAAGAAACTATGGCATCCAAGAATGTTAAAACTGGAACAGACTTTGAAGTTCATCAAATCAACCTGGATGTTACAGTATTGCAGCACCAATTTCCTTAGAAATAAATTATGAGGAGCAGTATGATTTCAAAGATGCCTGGAAAAACTAACATGAACTGATGCCGAGGGAAGTGATAAGAACCAGGAAAACACTGGACCCACTAACAAGAAGATTATGCATCAATTCTGACAGTTTGGCTCTCATCAACAACGAGCCATCTGCACACAGAGAAAGGACTTTGGGAACTGAGTGTGGACCACAACACAGTATTTTCATTGTTGTTTGCTTACTTTTTTGTTGTTGTTGTTGTTGAGGTAATTGGGGTTAAGTGACTTGCTCAGGGTCACCCAGCTAGAAAGTGTTAAGTGTCTGGCTAGATTTGAACTCTGGTCCTCCTGACTTCAGGGCTGGTGCTCTATCCACTGTGCCACCTAGCTACCCTAGCGTTTTGTTTTCTTTCTCATTTTTTTCCTTTTTGATCTGATTTTTCTTGTGCAGGAGAACTGTAGAAATATATCTAGAAGAATTGCACATATTTAACATAAATTAGATTACTGTCATTTATAGAAGAGAAAAAATTTGGAGTACAAGGTTTTGCAAGCGTGAATGTTGAAAATTATCGAAGTATATGTTTTGAAAATAAAAAACTTTAAGAAAAAAAGAAATAGGTTATTAACTTGTAATTATGTTTTCAGTACCCCCATACTTGGTAATACCACAGTAAGCAGTTGACTTTTTGACTATTGTGAATGGGGAAGAGGACATTACAGTAATCCCTCTCTAACTAGCTTCTGCCAACATAGAAATGTTTCCCAGTGGTCACAGAATTGAAAGGGTGGAACTTCGTACTCCATTAACGGATTCTCCTTGTTCAAAATTACTTCTTGTTGGCAGAACTCCAGTGAGGCATTTAATCAACAGAGAAGGCAATAGTGAGAAGTTAATGGTGCATTATAGTTCTAGGAGTCTTGTCAAAGATTTTCTTATTTTTTTTAATTATATAGATGCCATTTTCCATAACTCAGCTGCCAAAATTATTTTTCTAAAACAATCTAATCATGTTACTCCTTCATTCTTCATACTTTGGTAATTCCCTATTATTTCAAGTTTCAAATATAAATACTCCTGTTTGATACCTAAAGCGCCTCACAACAAGGCCCATTCCTATCTTCTGATTTATCAATCCCTTCATCTACTCTACAATCTAGCCATAGCAGTATAATTGTTGTGGCTTACATACTATGACACTCTGCCTTTCCTAATCACTTGTCTCTGTCTTTGCACATGGCTATCTACAATGTTCTGAATGCTTTCTGTCCTTTGTTTTGCTTTTAAGAATTAACTTGTGGCTTCCTCCAAGAGTCAAATCAAGGAGGAGAAATACCAGGAGAAGGAGAAGGGAGGGAGAGGAGAGAAGAAAGGGAAGAGGGAGAGAAAGAAAATATATTAAAATCAAAAAATCAAAAGAACAAAAACAATAAGTCTGCTTAAGTCTTACCTTCTACAAGAGACCTTTCAGGATCCCATTCAGCTCCTTGGCCCTCATCTAGCTACAAGAACTTTCCCCTCTAAAGTTAATTCAATCTACTATGCTATGCATATATTTATATAACTTCCCCATTAGAATAAAAACTTCTTGAGGGCAGGGCTTATCTGGACTTTTTTTTCTTTGTTTTTCCAACTCTTAGCATAGTGCCAGGCATATGAAAAGCACTTTAAAAATGCTTGCTGATTAAATTTGCCCTTTTACAACTTCAACCCAATGCTCCTAATTCTGCCCTTGGAGGCCAAAAAGAATGAGTCTATTTCCTTTTCCCATGGCAAGTCTTCAAATGTTACAAGAGCCATCAAGTCTAACTCCTCCTCAACTCCGTACATCTTGTCTTAGGTTAGATAACCAACCCATCTTTATGTGATGTGGTCATATTCTGGTTCCCCACCTCTAAATGCTCTCTCCCCAGGTTATCCATGTCATTCTAAAACTGCAATGACTAGAGTTTTACAAAGTAATGTAGATGGAATCAGATCACAACTGAATATACTGGGATAAGTAATGTCCTTGTCCTGAATAATTTAATAGCAGCCAAATACTATAAGATTTTTGGGCTGCTATACCGCATAATAAACTCATGCATATCTCTATAGTATCCTAAATTGCCCAGATATGTTGTGTGATCACACTTTCCATAAACCTTAACATTAACCTTCCATTAATGTTAAAGTTAGCCCATCATTAAATTTGTTAAATCCTTTGAGATCATATCATCCCAAAAACTTCATGTCATCTGCAAATCTGATAAACACACTAAGCATTCCTTTATCCAAGCCTTCAAAATAAATGTAAAACAACACAAGACCAAAAATTAGGTACTCTATAAGAACACTCACATCAAAATGAAAATTAATTAATTTGGTCTCATAACTTAACTAGTTTTGAATATACTTATTTAGCTCATACCTTTCCATTGTGTCTATAAGGAAGTATATAAGTAATAGTTTAAATGCTTTGCTGAAATCCAGTTATACTTTGTATAATAGCACTCTAATAATTGTACAGAAAGAAACAAAGAGGGAAGGAAGGAAGGAAGGAAGGAAGGAAGGAAGGAAGGAAGGAAGGA
>JAJPUD010002365.1:194785-219081 GCA_023553655.1 Myrmecobius fasciatus
AAGGAAGGAAGGAAGGAAGGAAGGAAGGAAGGAAGGAAGGAAGGAAGCTGACATTTAGTAATCAGTACTTCTCTTTCTAAATGATCACAAGCCATCCCTTTAATAACATCTTCTAGAACTTTGCAGAAATTAAAGTCAAATTCTTTGACCTATAGTTTGAAGTTTCTACCTTCTTCCACTTTCTGAAAAATGGGACAAGTATCCCTCTTTAGTCATATAGTAACTTCTCCCATATATCACAATTTTTCAGTAATTACTGACATGAGTTCAGCAATCACATTCACCAAAAATAACAGATGGTAATACTGACTTGTTTCTTTGACATCTATGGTGTTATTCAAAACAATTTGTTCCAAAAATAAACAAAAGTAAAGAACCCAGGTTTATGGCATAGAAATTCTGAAGCATTTGAGAGATTCTGCATCACCAGGCACAGAGAATGAATCTGATGATTTTCCTGGTGGAGAAATCACCACTTTGACCCACAAGAAGTATTTTTTGACCAAAAACAATACTATTCAGCTTGAATACTGAAACATCAAATAGTATCCCACACACTCCAGGATCTGTATTTTGCCCTCAAAGCACTTACAAACTGGAAGGGCTTACAAAATGTTTTCTAAATGATCTTGCTTATCAACTCCTGGATGCACAATGACAGAGTTCCAAGCCTGGAGACAGAAAGGCTATGCCATCTACCTGCCCTTCCCTGTGTTCCCTAACAAAAACTTGTTTATTTTGTTTATATTTTGCATTTATTTAGACATGTACTTGTTTTTTTTCTTATTGAGAAAAAATAATGCCATTTTTCTTTGGCACTAAAAGTGCCTAACAGTAGACAATTAATAAAAGCTTACTGATAAAGTGGGGTATAGAGTGAGAAGGGCTCTTTCCACCTTTGGTGTCTGCATGATCTACCCAACTCCTACCTGTGCCTGCTGCATGCACCTCAGGAAACTGTTCTGGTAGACAACCTGGTTGAGGATAAGTAAGGGGACTCAAACCCTGTGGCAAGTTAGAGGGCTCTCCAACCCTCTGATGGACAGAAGGATGAGAAAAATGTCTTCCAGTGACAGTGAGGGCAGCTGGAAGAGGTGCTGTGGAGCCCACAGAGCTTGGTTAGGCCCTGAAGACACCAAGGCCATCCACTGCACCCTGAGCCATCACTAGTCATCATAAATGTCTTGCCATTGGACTACAATGACTCTGGAAGAGAGAATGAGGCCGACAAATTTGTGCAACTCTACCTTAAACTCAATCTATACACAAATCAAAAGACATTACCCATACCATTTCTACCTATCTCAAAGTCCTGAGCGAAACACAGCAGGCAAATGAAGACCAGCTTGACAAAGCTGAAGCTGGATACACATTTTTCTAGAATAGCCACAATGAAGGGAAATACTGCGAAGCAGGCATAGGTTTTACAATCAAAACTAATCGATAACAAGCTTTTGTGCCTGCCAAAAGGAACTGGAAACTGAGTGGATGTCCATCAGGTGGAGAATGGCTGAATAAGTTATGGTATATGAATGTTATCGAATATTATTGTTCTGTAAGAAGCGACCAGCAGGACGATTTCAGAGAGGCCTGGAGAGACTAGCACGAACTGATGCTGAGTGAAATGAGCAGAACCAGGATATCACTGTACACAGCAACAAGATTATATGATAATAAATTCTGATGGATGTGGCTCTTTAAATTCTGATGGATGTGGCTCTTTCCAACAATGAGATGATTGAGGCCAGTATTTTCACTCTTTTTGTTGTTGTTTGCTTGCATTTTATTTTTTCTCATTTTTTTTCCTTTTTGATCTTTTTTTTTATTGTGCAGCAAGACAATTTATAAATAAGTATGCATATATTGGATTTAACATATATTTTTTACCATGTTTAACATACATTAGATTACTTGCCATCTAGGAGAGAAAATAAAGGCAAAGAGGGAAAAATTGGAACATAAGTTTTTTCAAGAGTCAATGCTGAAAAATTATTCATGCAGATTTTGGGAAAATAAAAAGCTTCAATTAAAAAAAAAAACTACTACAGAGAGTACAACTCTGATGGGTTGGCTGTTATTTGAATGTACATTTGCCTAAAAGTTTACTTTATGGAGAGCTCACACAAGGCAAGTGCTCACATGGCAGTGAGAAAAAGAAATACACGATCTCTGAAGAATTCTGGACATGGAGATACAGGAGACATTAGCAACGGTCTACCTAGCATGGTGTACCAGCATCAAAGAAAGTTCCCTGCTCTATGAGCAAAGGAGAAGTGAAGTAGCTCAAAAGAAATGTGAGATGTGCAAATTTAGAGAATTCACCTCAAATGTTCACATGAACTGTTTGTGCCTGATCTGCAGTAAAGCAATCTAAGCTCATATTAGTCTGATTAGTCACAGTTGGACACACTGTAACAACAATGTCATTTTGATCCTTTGAGAAGAAAGGACAACCAACTGATTGATTAGGACTCAGTGAACCTGGATTTGAATCTTGATTCCGCTTAATACTGGTGCATCTGCTATTTAATTTCTCCATGCATCAGTGACCTCATTTGTAAAAAGAAAAGGGTCTAACTAGTTATCTCTAAGTTATAAAAGCATGTAACTAGATATAAAAGACATACACATCTACATTGTTGGATTTAAATAAAACTTATACCTTAAAACTAGTAGTATCAAACTCAAATAGAAGGATTAATGAAGCTCTGTACAGATTTAGAAAACCATGTGGCTAAATCAAGCCTTGAATGACACCATTTCCCTCAGACCACTTACCCTCTAACTGGAAGGCTAGAGAGTAGACTACTTCCCAATGCCTCCCTTTATAAAGGGCAGAAAGTGGACTCAGCTCACTCCACTTTGCATCTGCTGCTGTGCCTGGTTAAACTCCATGGAACAAGATGCTCCTGGGCCAGCCATGCCTTTTTTGTCCCTGTTTTTCTTTTGTGTTGTCATGCACGTACCTAGTCCAGGGCCACACACCTAATATAAGTCAGGAGCAGGATTAAAAAGTAAGATGTTCCTGGCTTCAAAGCCAGTTTTCTGCCTACTATAGTATGGGTAATTTTTTTTTTTTAGGACAATATGACATATAGTGTTTCTCCAGATCTAAAAACATGAATGTGAGCTAGTTCATATCAATCAAGGCAATGTAGATTATATAATTATATAATATATTATGTAATATGATCATACTGTATATTATATAATACAATTATATAATAAGATGATATAATTATAGAGATAACAGATCCTGTCCTCAACATAACTGAATCAATGATATGATAAAGTTGCGCACGCACGCGCGCATGTGTGTGTGTTCTTAGTATTAAGAAAACATATAAGAGGTATGTGAGGGAGGAATGGTTTATAAGAGTTGATTATTAAATTTTAGTGTGAGCATTTACATCTCAGAAACCAACAAATGCTATATATTAGGGCTTGATTTATTTTTTTTGTTAAATGTCTACATTTAAATGATGTATAAAATGTTAACAATGCTAATTAAATTTAAAAGTGCCATGCATACTTTTTTTTTTCTTCTAGAGAGTTAGCTGTTAAACATTTACTGTTACTACTGCCTTAGGTCAGCAAAATGATCCACCTAATCCAATTCAACTCAGTATTTCCATGATCTCCAACTTTGATATGCAGGATAGTTCTTATAACTAGCATGAAGCTCTCCACAGCATAAACTTCTCTTATTCATTATTGTATATAAATCCTTCTTAAATCTCTTTATATTTTCTATTTATACCATTTTGGGGTTCAGAATTTAGCAAGCACTGTGTATGGCAAAACTTCTTTTAACATTTTATAACTTCCTCTTTCAAGCTTCAAAGGAGTTCTCTCTTCCAATATTCAGTAAATCCATATTCAATTTATCCTTATCTTTCATGTTTTTATAAATTCTTTTCATGGTTCCTTCTCTGACTTAATTTATTAAGCTTAGTAAGTCCTGGTATCTTTACTATATTATCTTAAGGTGTTTTTTTTTTTCCTTACTGTGTAAAATATTTACTAAAATGATTATACAGGGCACAATTGCAAATTTCTTTTTTCCTGTAACTTACCACAAAACCATATAAATTTCTGATTTTAAATATCTGTGAAAAATTAATTTGGATCTTCCACTAAAGTGGACAATAACAGTTGGATCCTCCAAACAGTGATAATTCATTTTATTGCCATTTCTACAAGCCTGCAAATGAGTGGCTATTCATTCAGAAAAATCTATAACTGACCCATTAGTATGATCAGAGAGCATAGATTTAGTGCTAAAAGGGACCTCATAGGTCATCTAATACAACCCCTTCATTTTTCAGATAAGGGAACTAAATCCAAAAAGATTAAATGGCTTACCAGAGATCACAGTCAAAGACAGGATAAAAGCCACTATTTTGTGCTTCTATATTTTAAGGCTTTTCCCTATCAGTACTGAAGATCTAAGAGAATTTAAATTTATGTAAGAAATGAATTAAGACAAAAAGAATTAAATCTAACTAAAAATCTCATCTCCTCTCCATTTGGAAATAACATAAATGGTGATGTTTCTTTTTCCATCCAGAAAAAAGGGTTATCAGAGGATTTATTTCTTTTTGTTTTTTAAGATTGATTGCTTTTTGTTTTTACATCAAGTTTCTTTACAAACATGCCATTTCTATTCTCTTATCCAACAAGTCTTCCCTTGTAGCAAAGATTGAAAAAGAAAAAGAGACAGTTCAGTAAAAGCAGCCAAGAGATCAATCCAACCAACATTCCACACCCACAGTCCCCAAACTTTGCAGTAAAGGGAAGAATTTGCATTTTCTCACCTCTTCTCTAAAACTATACTTTGCTTCCAGGTCCTTGCTACCATAAAAATTGCTGCTGTGAATATTTTGGCATATATTATATTTTTCTTTCTGTCTTTGATCTCCTTAAAGTAAATCCATAGAAAAGGACCTCTGGATCTCAGGAAGGGGCTCAATCCTTTTTGTATCATAAATCCTAACCCTTTTTTGGTAGAATGGAAAAGACTATGGACCCTTTTCAGAAGAATATTTTTAAATACATAAAATAAAATACACATAATCACAAAAGAAGCCAATTATAATAAAATAGCAAAATGTTTGTGGTGTATGTGTTTTTTTTAAACTAAGTCAATAAACCTCCCAAGTTAAGAATTTAGAGCAGCAAAACACCTTAGAGATTATCTAGCCTTCATTTTATTTATACTTATAATGAAAAAACTGAGGCTGAGAGGAAATTATTTTTAAAAATCATTCTCTCTTCTGGGTGTTTATACAAGGTATCTCAAAAGTCTTGGTTTTAAATTATTAAAGCTTAAACTTGCCATTAAAACCTTTTGAGGCTGATAATTACAAATAGGCAATATTTACAACTGAGGCATAACACTTCATTGGTATTACAAAATTGTTCAACATAGATAAAAGATGTTAAAATTAATCCAACATATACTTACTACAAGAAAAAATAATTATAAACAATTTGTACTGTGAAATTTTAGGACTATTCTTTAATAGTAAGTCTTCTCCTAACATATATACACAGAATAACCATAGGAAGATAGTAACTCAAAGAAGTCTGCAACTAATCCAACACAGCAAATCCATGTCCAAAAATGAAAGTACTTTTAACACAACTCCTCACAATTAAATTAGCTAACATGAGATAAAAGTGTATTTAATCTATGGTCAAAGGAAGGCATGTCAATGAGAAGGAATTTTTTATGTTGATTCAGAATGGAGTCATTATCATCTAAAATTATGGAGGGGTGAATAGTGATATTGATCATCCTAGGTGTACAAAAAAATCAAAAGTCAAATGGTTTCCAAAGGTAGCTTTGTATTTATATTTTAACATAGATATGTCCACTAATCTGAATTTCTCATTCTTTCAAATAAATTAACTATAAAATTATATATATATCATTTTATCCTCCTTTCATCTACAGGGAATGGACTGAATCACCTCTCATACTGATACAAAGGGTTAGGCTGAAGAAAGATTGGGTTTGGGCTTTCTCTAAAATCTTGCTGGTTCATACCTTCCCTGCAGGAAGGTAATCGTTTTAGCTATAAACCTCTTCTTATTCCTGCTGGGCCAAAGTAAAAGAAAGTGGCAAATAATGTCAACAAAATAGTACTTAATTAAGCAAAGTAAAGGCAACATAAATTTGAAAATATTTGCCTCAGATATTAAGCAATGTGGATAGTCTGTTAATATATAACTTCTCAGTGATTGTATTTGCTAGTAATTCCATTAAGTATAGGATTAGACAATGGAGAGTAATAGAAAATAAAACCCACTTTTTTTTTTTACAGTGTTTAACAATTTTATTTCTCTTAAGGATTTTATCTTAACATTTATCTAGATAACAAATTTCCTTGTAGTCTTTCAAATGTAAAAGAAGTACTGACTGTTTAAATGTTCTTAGTAGCTATCATTTTGTTTCAAGATAGCAGATTGGACAAAACACATACACATACACAAAGGTATATCTTGATATCTTTTAATAAATCTATCAAATTTGATGAAAGTCAGAACATACCTTTCAAAATCATACAAAAAAAAATCTATGCAAAAAACCAAGCAATACAGTTGAAAGAGATCTCATTCCTTTTAGTCAATAAATTGATCTTAAGTGTCAAATCAATTCAAAAAATATTCAGAATGACTACTATCATGGGAGAAAGGTAAAAATAGTAATCATGTTATACAAATGAGGTACAGAGGAAGAATAGAGACATTAGAGAAGGGAGAAGGTTCTGAAAACCTACTCATTCAGAAATGGGTTCAATAGGCAATACTACATATATATACCATAAAGGATATAGCACCCTCCAAAATCTATAAAGAAATAAGGGGGGAAGCAAAGCGTGAGGGAAGAAGACAAGGAAGGGATCCCTGGGAAGTGGGGGAGGTTAGGTAATAGCAAGACAAGTTATGGAGCAGAACTCAAAGAGGCAGCAGGGAAAAGAAAGACGTGTATGTGGAGTGCATATGGATGTGAGTGTATGTATGTATGTATATATCTACATATGTATACATAAATATATATTTTCTTAAGCACAGCTTGCTTGGGGGTGAGGGGGGGATGAAAGGGAGATATGTGTTTGTGTGTATATGTATATATGTACATTTGTGTATATAAATATATTCCTTTTAAACTATAGTCTGTTTGGGGGTGGGAGAGGATAAAAGAATAAAGTAAATTAGGTGTGCAGCAGAGAACAAAAGAATAATTTACAAAAGTAAAGAAAAGATGGATACTCATGAATATAATTTCTTCTACTAATATATATATATATATATACTTTCTTAAAGTGGTATGTTGTTATATATTTTGAATCCTCCTTGATGTTCTACTAGGCACATGATAATGTTCTCTTTTGTTTCATTTTGTATTGCTTTTCTGTTTTTCTTTTTGCTCATTCTCTTTTTTCCAATAAAGTAAATATGAAGTGAAAACAAAATTATCATATGGTTCTGGCAGAGGAGAGATCAGTTTCAGAAACATGGCCACATTGCTCCCTCTAAGGCTGTACCAGTCAATTCTTGATTAGGTTATAGATATCCTACAATGATATTCTGACTTTGTCAATTACCCTGATATTGGTCTTCCCCCTCTACCCCATTTCTTGATAGCATTCTAATGAACTTCCCTATTCCTTCCAAACAACCCCTCTAAAAATTTGACAATGTATTCCTCAACCTGCTCAAGTCCAACTACCTACACTATGGCCACACACTGACAGTCACAACTTGAATCTCAACATCTCTTGGAATTGTGCCATTTCCAATTTCAATACCAATCTCTCAACATAACTCCTTCCCATCCTCCCTCCTTTTCCCTCTCTCGCAGGATCATACACTACATGTACTCATTGCCACAGTCTAGACAAGGTTCTTGATCCCAGTTTCCCAATCCAACTTCCCCACTCTGCTCTGGCTTGCCTTGAGTGTTAGTATTTTTATTTTTCACTAACTACTATATAAAATCTTTTGCTTCTTCAGCCTTCCCCAAGTCCTGATTTTCAGATGCTCCTCCCTGGATAAACCTGAATTGTTCATTTTTGCTCCTAGACAACTAAGCACTGCTGAACAAAGTCATGAAATAAAGTTAATTTCACCCAGTACAAAATCATGCAACATAATCTGAGCTAGTTTCTTGTTGCTCTTTGACAGGTCTACTCTTAATCATATCCTTCTCTCATTTTAGAAAAGTACTGGTCCAAACTTCTCTGTTGGTCACCAACTATATCCCATTTCCCTATACTTAAATGACCCAGACGACAACATTTCTAAGAAAACTGGATGATTTGACATTAACTTTTTTTTAAAGATTAGAGAAACTTCATTTTATATATACTTACTAATTAGAAATTTTGAGTTGGAAGCCTCAATAACCATGTAATCCAACCATACACTAAATTATAAAATACACAAGTGGTTAGTCATAGAGTCCCTGCTTAAATCATACCCCTCCCCAAGAAGGAATCAATTATTTCTCATGATAACTGATGACACTTGCATATAACTCTAATTGTTAGAAAATTCCTTCAAACAGTAATATTAATCTGGGGTTTGAGGAAATCCTTATGGGGTTATAGGGAATTCTATTTTAAACTATTGATCTAGTTTTAACTATTCATTGTTTCAATTGAAGTTTCCGGGTCTTCTGTGTTAACTGAAGTGGGGTTAGAATCCCTTCCCTTACACTGTATAAATTGTACATATTCAATGATTTAATATTTATTAAACTATGGAAAAATAAGATAATTACCACTGGGAAAGGAGTTTTCTTCAGTTCATTAAATAAATAATATTTATCATTCAATAAGTGTAAATATTTAAAGTACTGGAGTGAGAGACACTGGCTAATTAATGAGACTGCAACTGCATGAATAAAAAAGAAAATGAACTATAGCACACTCATGCTGACAAAAATTTTTAGAGAGATGATGAGTCAAATGGCAGGCAGAAGATGAACATACAAGCAAATCTGGCTGACTTCATTCCATTAACCTTAATTGTTGCTACTTGGTCATTTCAGTTGTGTACAACTCTTCATGATCCTTATTTGGGATTTTCTTGGCAAAGGTACTGAAGTGGTTTGCCATTTCCTTTTCCAGCTGATTTTAAAAATGAGAAACTGAGACAGCCAGGACTACGTGACTTTTGCGGAGTCACACAGTTAGGTTTTAAGTGTCACATTTGAATTCAGGAAGACTCCATGTTCCTGATTCAACACTCTACTGCACCCTGCACCACCTAGATGCCCATTAAGTTCTTCCCAAGAGTTTGCCTCTTATCCACTTGGTAGTAGATCTCTAAACTCAACTTCCTGAAACATACTAATCATTTTAAGGAAAAGCCCATTTATTCCTATACTCTCTAGTGTTTTTAATAGGAAAGGGTGTTGGATTTTATCAAAGGCTTTTTCTTCATCTATTGAGATAATCACATGGCTTTTGTTAGTTTGGTTATTAATATAATTGATTATGCTGATAGTTTTCCTAATATTGAACCAGCCCTGCATTCCTGGTATAAATCCTACTTGGTCATAGTGTACTATCCTGGGGATGACTTTCTGTAATCTCATTGCTAATATCTTATTTAAAATTTTTGCATCAATATTCATTAGGGAAATTGGTCTATAGTTTTCTTTCTCTGTTTTCACCCTACCTGGTTTAGCTATCAGCATCATATCTGTATCACAGAAGGAATTTGGTAGTATACCTTCTTTCCCTATTTTTTCAAATAGTTTATATAGTATTGGAATTAATTGTTCTTTGAATGTTTGGTAGAATTCACATGTAAATCCATCTGGCCCTGGAGATTTTTTCTTAGGACTCCCTATTTCTTTATCTTTTTTTTTCTGAGGCACAGCTAGGAAGTGTTAAGTGTCTGAGACCACATTTGAACTCAGATCCTCCTGACTTCAGGGCTGATGCTCTATCCACTGCACCACCTAGCTGCCCCACTATTTCTTTTTCTAAAATGGGGCTATTTAAATAATATATTTATTTAACCTGGACAATAGTACCCTGTTAACCTGGGCAATCTATATTTTTGTAGATATTCCTCCATTTCATTTAGATTATCAATTTGATAAACTGGCATAAAGTTGGGCAAAGTAACTCCTAATTATTACTGTAATTTCCTCTTCATTGAAGGAAAGTTCTCCCTTATCATTTTTGAGACTAACAATTTGATTTTCCTCTTTACTTTTTCTAATCAAATTAACTAAAGGCTTATCTATTTTGTTGGGTTTTTCATAAAACCAACTCTTAGTTTTATTTATTAATTCAATAGTTTTCTTATTTTCAATTTTATTAATCTCCCCTTTTATTTTCAGAATTTCCAATTTGTAAAACTCAACTTCCAATCTTTATTTCATATCTTTCTGTGAATCAGCCCTGACTCACCTTTTATACCCATTTAGTTCTATGATCTCGTAGGACCTACAGTGAAACAAACCACCTTGTTAAAACAGGATACTATGAATAAAATAAATACTAATAAATTAATGGCAACAAAAGAAAAGTAAAAGATATTGTAAGGACTATGCAGCCAAACAGAAAAAGACTAATGTTAAAAGAACATAAGCTTATGGAAAGAAGAAAGGGCCAAAAGGTCATTACAAAATATGTACATGTATGTATACACACACATACACACACACACAGAGTATATATGAATTTCTGTCTACTAACTCCTTTGTCTTTTAATACACAAATCCTGTGGCAGAACAATTTTTATTTCTTCCACTGAGTCCACCATGACTGTTCCCAAAAATTTTGCCCTTACACCCCTTTTTGTAGTGGCTAGAAACTGGAAACTGAATGGATGCCCATCAATTGGATAATGGCTGAATAAATTATGGTATATGAATGTTATGGAATATTATTGTTCTGTAAGAAACGACCAGCAGGACGATTTCAGAAAGGCCTGGAGAGACTTGCATGAATTGATGCTGAGTGAAACGAGCAGAAACCAGGAGATCATTATACACGGCAACAACAATACTATATGACGATCAATTCTGATGGACATGGCTCTCTTCAACAATGAAATGTTTCAAACCACTTCCAATTGTTCACTGAAGAAAGCCATATAAACCCAGAGAGAGGGATGTGAAATGTGAACCATAACATAACATTTTCATGCTCTCTATTGATGTTTGTTTGCATTGTGTTTCCTTTATCTGATATTTCTTTCTTGTAGATGATTTTTCTTGCACAACAATAAGTGTGGAAATATGTATACATATATTTGATTTGTCAAGTATTTTATCATAATTAACATGTAGTGGATATCCTGCCATCTAGGGGAGGGGTGGGGAGTAGGGGGAAAAAATTTGTAACAAAAAGCTTTGTAAGGGTTAATGTTGAAGAATTACCCATTATGTTTTGCAAAAAAAAAAAAAAAAAATTGCCCTCAGTATCCTTCTTCCAGCATTAAAAAGAGTAATGAAAGCAATGAATTCATTCCTCTCATTATCTTCTTGAAACTTAGTTAAATACAGCCTGAACACTCCTAGCATACCAACCTGACTCAAATATTTTCAGCAAGACATTTTTTCTATCTAGATTATCTCCAAATGGATAGTAAAGTACAGCAAATAGCATAGTGCAGAAATAGTATAAAACATTTTAGTTTTTTGTATAGTGCACCCCAAAGTCTTGAGAACACAGATATCCAAAAAAGTTTTTGGATCACACACACACATACCCCTAGTAGTAACTTAAAGACTAATTTAAATTATTTGGTTTAAAACATCTGTCCTACTGAAATCCTACTTTAAAAGGACAACAGAATGGAAGATTTTAAATAGAAACCTTATTGCCTCAGTTTCCTCATCTGTAAAATGAGATGGAGAAGGAAACAGCAAATCACACCAGTCTCTGCTGAAAAAAACAAAACAAAACAAAACAAAAAAAATGGGGTCTTGAAGAATTGTGTACAACTGAAAATTAACCAACTTTATTAGCAAATTTTTCTAAAGATTTTTAGAAAATACTCAAGTACACAGTTTATTCAACCCTACAAGTTTTTCCTTGCATTTTTTTTTCACTGCAATAAAGTTGACTTTTTTTTTTTTCCTGGTTTCTGTCATTGTTAGTATATTAGTTTATTTCCTGATCCTAGATAAAGTAGCTACAATGTCAGGAAAATGGTGATACTTAAGAAATCTTTTTTTTTTTTTAAGAGCATTACAGCAATGATAATGGTGGTCCTTATTATTAATAGATTTAAATAGTTACATTGTAGCTCTGAGGAAATGTGGTGGGCAAGATAATATTAATTTTATTTAATTGCTCCACAAGAATTAAACTTTTATGTATGTAGTATTTACTCTTAAATACTTCCTCTAAAGTTCTTCCTCTGTAGCTAAAAATATATATTAGTAACAATAATAGCTAGTATTTATACAGAACCTCACAACAACCCTATAAAATGTAGATATGAACATCTTTCTATATTTTACATATGCCTATACATGTTTTTTTTAATATTTCAGTCTTTCAGTTCAGATTTAGACCTTTTGTCAAAATGTCTATCTATAAATAAGGGAAGAAATAATCATCATTTAATACTATTAAATAACATTAAAATTATGAACTTTAATAATCAGTTGAATTATTTTATCTATTTTTTAAATTAATTTTGATTTCTAGAAACAGCATAATTTATTCTTTTGAATTTGGATTTTTTCCTGAGTACCAGAACACATCTGTATATAATAGATATATGTGGAAAATGGCATAAAAATCAGACTTCTAAAATTTAAGTTAAATGGCCAAACTTGTCCCTGAAAATTTTGAGAATGTTCCTCCCTTTCTTCCTCGAAGGTGTGGGAGAATATGTCAATGGAACACTGCATACACTGTTAAGACTAAATTGATACACTGATTGGTTGTTCTGAACTGCTTCCCCCCCCCCCTTTCTTTCTTATTTCTTTTTGGTTACAAGGGTTGGCTTTCTGGGAAGGGGAGGAAACACATATCTGGAAATGAAGATTACACAGAAACAAAAGATATTGGTAAAAATTTGAATCAAATGTATTTGAAAACACAAGGCCAAATGGGTAGGTCAGGCAAATCCTATGAAAAATAAATTTGTGAAATAAAATTTTTGTAAGAAGTATCCACTTAACTTTTGCTTACATCTTAGCTTACAGTGTATACAGAAAAACAATATTTCATATCTGGCCATGCTGTGTTTCATGTGATTTATCTCTCACTTTAACAAAAATTGTTCCCATTTTATACATTAACAAAAGTGTTTTTAAACTGGGAATTTTTTCCTCCTTTGTATTTGGTAAACTTGCTAACAGTGTCAAATGATTTCATCTATAGAATTCTTAGAAATTTGGAAAGGAAAGGTATAAAACAGTGACTATAACTACTTTAAAATAATAGCAATAATTGGGGGGAGGTAAGAAAGTGACAGAGTTCATGCTTGTTCATTATAAAAGTTATATAAAAAGTCACAGTAACATTTGGAATTAAGAGTTATTTTGTTTTTGTTTTTGTTTTAATTTTAGTTTTGTTAAAGCAGTATGTTAAATATGCTTACTAGAATGAATTCGGGTTTTCAAGCGTGGGATATGTGTTTAGGATGCGGCAGACTCCAGACTGCTAGAGAGAATGCTGACAAAGGCTACAGACTTGTGGATTTGCATGAGGGGCAAAGCTAGTGAAAGTTCTGAAAAGACAAATGGTGTCACTCTTTCAGACCAGCTCCAGACACATGGAGAAAGACAGACATCAGAAACAACAGACTTTGTAGAGGAAGCCAGTTTTTCAACAGGTCTTTGGTTTCCTGCTTAGATAAATGGGTTTGCTTGTTATTAGATGGCCTGCTCCTTTGTGTAAACAGTGTCTGAGAGGAAGGAATTACACCTGCTGGCATAAATTTGGGGTAAACTTTTACTTCTCTTCAAAAGACAGCACCACAAAGCAATGTTTTCGTTTTTGGGTCTAAAATAATGGTCCTCAAAGAGTAAAAAAAAAAGGGGAGGGGAGGAAGAGACAATACTGTACATATAATTTTAATACAGTATTTCTCTCAAAGACTGGAAAAAAAAGAACACTGGGTCTCAAGGTCCTTCTACTCCCCACACCTCCTTCAAAGAATGGGTTGGAGCATTGGAAGGGAAAAAAAATAAGCATTTATTAAGTGCTTACCATGTACCAAGCATTTCATTAAGTGCTTTACAAACATCTTATTTGATATCAACAACCTGGGAGGTGGATGCTAATATAATGTACTCATTTTAGAGTTGAAGATTTCAGTGATTTGTCCAGTCACACAACTAATAAGTGTCTGAAGTTAGATTTGAACTCAGATTGGAGAGATAAACAAGAGTCCTGAAACACCTACAATGCCTCCCTTGAGACACATTTACACAACCCACTGGAGATACACAGAAATACACAAAGACTTGATAAATACAATGCTTTATTTAAAATACCATTTTTGAACGAATGAAAAGGGTTTAAACAATCAACTACATGCCAAGAACCATGCTAAATACAGGGATGTAAACAAAAAAGACAGAACCAGATCTCAAGGAATTTACATTCTATCTAATGGAGACACCATATATTTTTGATGGCATAATTTTGAAAAGCACAAAGCAAAGCACCTACCTCCAAGGGCTGTTGTGGGGATCAAATGAGATAATACCTGTAAAATACTTTGTACAATTTAAGGTTCTCTATAAATGCTAGCTCATTACTATTGTTATCATAACAGAATCTAAACTGGAAACAACACCAGAGGCCAGCTAGCCCCAAGCATTCCTGATTCAAGAGTCCCCTCAACAATATAAATAATCATCTAACTTTAAAAGAGAACTATTATCTTTAGAGGCAACCTAACCCACTTTGAAATAGCTAAAATTGTCAGAAAGGCTCTTCTTACACAAAAACATTAAATGCATCTTTTTGTAACATATACTCATTGCTCCTAGTTGTGCCAATTAATAAGTTTCATGACCTTGGTCTTCAAGTCTCAAAAGTCTCAGTTTCCTTAGCTACAAAATGATTAGATGAAATTATTCCTAGAGTTCTGTCCAACTGTGTGTGATATTCCATCAACCTGTCAGTCTGAGAAAGTTACAAACTTTACTCATATTGACTGTTTTGTTTTCCATAAAATGTAACAAATTTAAACACTCTTTCTAAGTTATTTTTGATGACCCTTAAATATAAAAACCAATGTTTAAAGAAATATCAAGTGACAATCTGTTAATTAGCCAGACTAGTGATCATTATTCTTTTGACAGACTTTTGTAATATATAGGCTAAATTCTGGCAGAGAGAAAGAGCCAGAGCCAGAGGCATAAACATACATTCCAATTCTCTAGTTATTAGCATATGAAATCAGGAAGAAGTTTCCCGTCTTCCCCTCCCCTCACTACAGGCCCAACCACCCAAGACCTACTGTACCAGAGTGGCAGAAATGAAATGTTCCCAATGAAAAAGCAAAACAACAATCAAGAGAGTCTAATCCTGAGAAGAGATATCTGTATGAAAATAATGATAACATGCTAATGAAGAAAGTAGTTCAAAATTCCAAAAGGAAAATCAGGTTTTTCTATTAAGGGGAAGGAGGAAGAGAATGAATATTCATATAGCACCTATTAAGTACCAGGTATTGTGCAAAGCATTTTTTACAAATATTATTTCATCTGATCCTCACAATAACTTTGCTGCTATTATTTTCATTTTACAGAAGAAGCTGAGGACAGAAGTTAAGTAACTTGTCCAGAATCACATAGCTATTAAGTGGGAGCTTAAAACTCAGGTTTTTCTGACTTCCTCAAGAATTGTCATGGTTTATTGATATATTCATAAAAACAAGGTAAAAAACATGAATTATTCAATTCATTCCTATTTACAAACAGATAAAATGGATTCTCTCTATTTCAAATCTCAAAAGAAATGTCACTTCTGAAATGACTGTCAGTTTGTTTCTCCAAAAATAAAAAATATTGAATCAAATTAGCTCATGACACCACACTGCTATCCCTACAAATAAATCAAATGAGTTTTTGATGCCAAGACAAAAATCATGCTGGGCACAAAGAATTAAAGTCAAGACAAAACTATATACTTCATATAATGCCATATTTCTCAAGCTGCTTCATTTATACTGTTCAGAGAGTTACTGATGAAAGGTCACTAGAACATAAAAGCTCCAATATTGGGGGGATGGGGGGGTGGAACCACAATCAAACACTTTAACCTCTGTAAATCTAAGTTTCTCTACCTGTAAAATAGGATTAAATAAAACTTTTACTACCTACCTTACAGAGGTGGTGTGAGAACAAAATGAGAAAGCCTGTGAGAAAATACTTCATTTTTGAGAAAATGAGAAACTTCAAAGAAATATATAAATGTACTAGTATGGTTGGTAATAATATTAATAGCTATAATTAATAAGAAAATCCATTTTATGAGCAGAACCAGGAGATCATTACACCTGGCAACAACAAGACTATATGATAATCAGTTCTGATGGACATGGCTCTCTTCAACAATGAGATGTTTCAAACCAGTTCCAGTTGTTCAGTGAAAGCCATATACACCTAGAGAGAGGCCTATGGGATCTGAGGGTGGACCACAACATAACATTTTCATGCTCTCTATTGATGTTTGCTTGCATTGTTTTTCTTCTCAGATTTTTTTCCTATAGATCCAATTTTTCTTGTGCAGCAAGATAACTGTATAAATATGTATACACATATTCGATTTGTCAAGTATTTTAACACAATTAACTGTATTAGACTTCCTGCCATCTAGGGGAGGGAGTAGAGGGGAGATGGGGAAAATTTGTAACAAAACTTTGCAAGGGTCAATGATGAAAAATTGCCCGTGCATGTTTTGCAAATAAAAAGCTTTTAAAAAAATAAGAAGAAAATGCATTTTATACAATTCAAAATACTAGCTTGTGATACTGGGCAAGTCATATACCCTCTGTTTACCTTAGTTTCCTCATCTGTAAAATTGAATAATAACACATTCTTCCTAGGATTGTTATGAGGGTCAAATGAGATAATTGCAAAAGCATCTGGCATAATGCCTGGCACACAATAAGCTATATAATAATAATTATAATGATCATAATTTTCATTATGATTATGATTATTATACTACCTCTGAGGATTGTTGTAAAGATCAAATGAAATAATAATTGTAAAGCACTTAGTACAGTGTCTGGTACACTATACAAATGCTGTTATTATTATATAATTATTATTAATACTTTGTTATTGATATAATTAACATTTCTTTTTTATACTTAATGTTATGAATAAAATATATTATAATCTCATAATTCTGAGGTCACCATCCATGCTGAGGAGCAAAGTTGCCTTACAATCAGTGTTTTGTTTTAAACAAAGTTCAACATTTAAGTGCCAACTATATGTAAGGTACTAGAGCTATAAAGATAAAAAGGAAAGGAATCTCCCAATAGAGAATAAACTTTCTACCAGGGTGTGGTGGGGTGACACAACATATATTCTTCCATATAATACTGTGTCTGAAAAAAATGATAAACACTGCTTACTTGACACTTCTTGTTTCCAGTGCTAAATAATGAGATTTTGATCTTTTTTATAAGAGCTTCTTATTCTTTAATAACACAAGATTGTGGTATTTTAAAGTACTAACCAAAAAGAGAAGCACAAAAAATAAAATAATTCTTTTGATAGATCCATGACTACTTGAGTAAGGCTATTCCTTCCACTGAACAAACCCCTCCATTCTTTTTCATTCTAGGAGTCCTCCCCAAGAAGTTAATTCAGTGCGATGGAAGCCTTCAAAAGAATTCTCCACTAAAATTTTAAAATAAAAGACAACAATACATAACAAATAATATCTCATTTTGGATGGGTAATATATGTTATTTTTTAAAACTAAGAAAATATCGTCTAAAAGAAAATACCAATGTTTACTCAACAACAAATGTGTATAAACAAAGCCTGAGAGATGATTATCTTTCTCGCCAAAATTCAATGAATCGTTCTACCATCACAAATATATATACTAAACCTCTTTGAAGAAGTCTCACAAACTAGCCATTTTAACAATCTGTTTTAGAATTCAGCTTGGGCTCTATACCTCTCTGGACCTAGAGTTGGCAGCACATAGACTGTGTATCAAGGAAAGGATAAACTCATAGCAAGGGCTTCTTTCCATGCTATGGAAGAAATGAGTAAATAATATGTTTCACAATGAGAACTCAACTCCAACTGAGAAGTCAGTAGTTACATTGAAAAGAATACAGTAGAAAGGTTCAAATGGGAACTAAAACCTTTACCTAAACGCATTATATTACAGGACATTGAATGACTAAATATGAGAAGTAAACTATTGTTTCTGAAGATCTGTGAATAATGGGAAGTGTTCCAGTTATAATTTTTTTTAAAAAAGGCAAATTCCATGAACCTGATGTGGCTCCAAGACAAAAAAGTACATAACTGATTATTTAAAAGATGCCCTCCTTACCTCATTTTAAAATACTGCTGCAAGAATAGTGAACATCAAATAATACCATAAGGAATGAAATACAGGGTGCCCCAAAAGTCTTGGTGCAGCTATAAGCCTTTTGAGATGCCTTTATATTATATTTTAATTAACAGGAAGACCTTAGTGATGTAGAAATTATTCCTGAATCAGCTGTGTACAGTCCAAACAGGAAGAACAAATAACGAGAAAAAGATATAGCTTACAAGTCAAGGTAAAGGCATTTATTAAGCACCTGCTATGTGCCAGACACAGAGCTAAGTCTTGGAGACATGAAGAAAGGAAAAAAAAAAAAGGCATCCCTGCTCCTGAGGAAGTCTGTCTGATAGAGGAGACAACATGCAAACAACTATGTACAAACAAGATACAGACTATGGTAAGGGAGAATTCACTAGCACTAAGGGATATCAGCAACAGCTTCTTATATGTAGATGAGAAAGAACCAGGAAAGTCAGAAATAAAGAGGGACAATTCTAAGGAGGGTAAAATACCAATATAAATACAAAGAATCAGGAAATGCAGCATCCTGAGGAACAATATTTTTATCATTGATTTGGAAAAATAAAAATGATGTTAATAATAACTAACATATAGTGCTTTATATAGCACTTTTGCAAAGTGCTTTTACAAACATTATTCCATTTGAATTTCCTATTAACCCTGAGAAGCATGTACTGCATACAGGTTTTAGTGACATCATTTTATAGCCAAAAGGTTCAAGTTCACACAGCTAATGTCAAAGGTTAAATAAAGATATAAAGAACATATTTGTCCAATCTAGAGATGACAGAAAGACTAGAAGGATAACTGATTTGTTAGAAATGAGATGAAAAGCAAAAGATGATAGCAAGCCAGAAATAAACAAGTTATTTAATAGTAAATCTTTAGCACTAAGGTTCAAAAAATAAATCTTACAAGTACCAGTTGAGGAATAAGTTAATCCAATAAAGCTAATTTGCTCTTAAATTGCAACAATAAAAGTATAGGGGTACAGGAAAAGATTACTGATATTCAAACTGTATTCTGTCTGTCTGAATATAATATTCCAGATGTGGTCTGGTCTAGACGCATATTAGAAGGAATATTGGTAAGCTTGAGTGTGTCTAGAAAAGGGTAAGCAGCATGAAGAAACAAAGTCTTAAATTAGAGATAATTTGCCTGAAGAAGGTTGAATTTTTTGTGTGTGACAGCAAAGAATTAGAAGATGCTCATTAATTGGAGAAGGGCTAAACAAACTGTGCTACATAAATGCAATGGAATATTACTGAGAAATGATATATATGATGAATACAGAGAACAATGGAAAGATCTACATGAAGTGATGCAGAATGAATTGAGCAAAGCCAAGAAAACAATATACACAATGACTTCAAAAATGTAAATGGAAAAACACACACATGCACACACAAATCAACAGTGAATACTGCAAAATTATAAGGAAGCAAGCATGGCTTAAAAGAAGGGAAGAGGCCCTACCTGTTTGCAAAAGTGGGAGGTACACAAGTATTGAACACTAAATATATTTCCAAACTTTTTTTTTTCCAAACTGATCAGTTATGCTGATTTTTTCCATTCTTTTTCTTTTTTGATTTTCAGAAATACTATTTGTAATATGGAATAGTTCTCAAAGTGAGATAACATGGAAGAAACAATGACATCAACAGATGACAGACATCAAAAAAATCTTATTTTTAAGAACTGAAAAATATGATAGGGGTGAAAGGATGGAATAAAATGTAATCATATGTTAAAATATTTGAAGTATTATCATTTTGAAGAACTGGATATATTTTGCTCAGCCCAAAAGATAAAAGAGGAAATTTTCAGGTCAAGACTTTTCTAATATAATCCCTATATCAATGAGCTTAGTGATATTAAAAAAAAAAAAAAGGAATGGGTTGTGCCTCATTAAGAGATGAATTCCTCATCATTGAATATCTTCCAGCAGAAGCCAGATGACCACTTAAAAAGGATGCCCTAGGGATGATACATACTTCGGTCAGTAGTTAAAGTAGGTAACTTCTGAGATCATTTCTAACTCTGAAATTCTATGATTCATTTAACTTCATAAATACCTTCTGGGTATGATCCTATCAAGTTTACAATATAACAAAAATAACAGTTCAATATACTCCCACTTCAAAATATTCCCTTAAAAT
Organism: Myrmecobius fasciatus; assembly: GCA_023553655.1. Taxonomy (NCBI): domain Eukaryota; kingdom Metazoa; phylum Chordata; class Mammalia; order Dasyuromorphia; family Myrmecobiidae; genus Myrmecobius; species Myrmecobius fasciatus. The sequence continues at coordinate 215,496 of JAJPUD010002365.1, forward strand.
ATTGTATTTTAAAGTTCCTAAAGTTTAAATATAAAATTTTGATTTATTAATTATCCAAAAATGCCCCCATCATCTTAACAGGTAACTTTTAGTTAATGTTTTTTTAAAAATTCTCTGCACCTAGTTTTCAACTCCACCCTTCCAACTAAATAATTCTAGGCCAGCTCCAATCCAGCTATATCTATTAGTCTATGTTCAAGAAAATTTGCTATCTTTCTGAAATCAGTCTAAGCCATAGGGCATGTCTGGAGGAGTTCTGCTTTTCATAGGGCTAAATAAGTTGCTGAGAATGAGGGAGCAACAGTACCATCTCAGTTTCAAGTACCAGCCTCTTCTTGAGTCTCACATGGCCTGGTCATCTGGGAATTGAGAGGTACCTTCCAGGCCACATTCTTGTGAAGACTACAATTTCAAAATTTCAGAGCTAAAAGAATTATTGAATATCTAGTTTATTAATTTTACAAATGAGAAAAATGATACTCATAAAGGTAAAGTCATCATTAGATAGCTACAGATATTTTCCTGACCTTCTCAGGTAGTACTCTTTCCTTTATCCCATTGCCTTCTCATCAGTAGGTTCAGAAGACCATACACCAAGAGGTGAAAATATCCCTCAAAAGCTGAGGTCTGTAGTAAGTACTAAAATGCTCACTCTTTCTTTGCATCATTAGATCAGTCAGGTCTTCAAGAACTTAAGCAGTCCCTACAGCATAATTTAACTACTCCTTATGGTTCATTATCAGTCAGCATAAGTAATTTCTAAAGAATCAGGCAGTGATAACCACTTATATGTAATTGTGTCCAAATCTGCCTTAAGATATTTAAATGATTTATTCTCCTAGTTTTAATATCACACTATTAAAATAGCTTAATTTTTATGTTCATCACCATAGAAAGGTGAAAAGAAATATTCAGTAAAAGCACCTAAGAATAATCCTTCCATTTACTTTTCTCAAAATATTTTAGAACACAATATAAAAGAAAACTACACCACTACACCCAGAGCCAGCAAAATCATGCACATCGTGTCAACTGCTGTCAAAAGATACAGCTATTGTTTCTAGAAAGTCCTGTGAGGGCAGATTCTCTTACCACTCTTTCCCCACCCCAAAAAGAAAATACAATCCTTAACAAAATGGGCAAATGTTTCCAAAAGGTTATCTAGAACACCACCATTCTAATCTAAGAAGGGATTCAGGGCTATTACAATAGCAATGGCAGCCCACTCACGAGAGGGAAAATTATGGGAATTAAAAAAAATTTTTTTCATTCCCCTCAAAACTGAAGTTTAAAATTATGAAAAAGTTACTTCTTTTTCCTTTCCCCCAGATATTTTAGTATTTTTATAGAATTTCTTTTTATTATCTGTCAGCTCTCTAAGTAGTTATTTATAGATATAGGTATGTATATGTAGGCATACATACAATCACATACATATAAGCCTATGATCAATTTTCAGCTCTTAAACATAACCTAAGCTTAATTGTACATGATGATAAATAAGGTCAACTGAATAGTCTGATATAATGTAAACCTCTCATAAAGGAAAATTTTTCCAGAACAAAATAACTCTAGCAAGCTGTTTTGTTTTGCCTTTTCTTTGTATCCCCAATGCCTAATACAGTGTTTGGCACACAGTAGGCACTTATAATAAATGCTTGTGGAATTACTAACTCACCTTTATTCTAAAAAACAGGTTATAAATCCAAAATGAAATTACTGACCTAGTCCATTCTCTTAGTCTCAAAAATACATGTCATAGTTCAAAAGTGAGACCTACCACTAGTATCTGATCAATATCTACTACATGATAAACATTTCTAAAGATCTATCTTGCACAAAGTTTCATCTCCAAAATGAACATCAGGAATAGTTCCTCTTCTAATGAAATTTCAGGACTACACACTATAGATAAATTATTTCGTGGGTGCCATTACCAGATATAAATTACCGTTTGTTAATACTACATTCTTCTTAGTTATGTTAGGATTAAAGACAAAAGAGTCTAGCTAGAGGACAATTAGCAAATTTATGAATCAGGCTATTCCAATATGAAAAATAATTAGCTTTGGCTCCTAAATTTTGACTGCCTACATAAAATTCAAGATTCAAACATAATATGAACTGTATGGGAGTCTTTTATAGTCAGAACAGCTGACTTAAATAAATCTTCCACAGCAGGGTTCTAATTAGAAAATTTACTAATTATTCTTTCATCTTCAGCATTGACAAAGACTAAACCACGTATGACAGGAAAGAGAAACTTTTTTTTAAGTACTGATTACTGTTAATCAAAGAAAATTAAAGGAAACTCTATGGAATAGCAATATCGTAAAGAAGTACTAAATCTCCAATGCATTGTACACATGATAAACACACCTCCAAATCTGGTACTTAACTTTCAATCCCTTCTATACAGATCAGACACCCTCTCTTCTTTTTTATTCTCTTTCCCTCTAAATGTCAACTCTTTTCCTTTCCTCCCTACTTTTTTGCCAAATCACTTTTTTTTCCTTCACTTCATCTACACATAAACTCTCCCCTCAAGAAAAAGGATTCTTCCAATCTCTTCCCTTCGAGCTGCATCCTCAAGTAAAAACAAAACAACCAAATCCAAAAGAAAATTCCACTCTCCCGGGTCACTGTTCCCATTATCTTTCCCCCTTCCTAACACGCCAGTGTCCAATCCATTGAACTTCCTTCATTCTCGCCTAGTAGGACTGACTACTTAACTCTTCGGACCCCTTCATTTTCCCCCCAGGACCGCCCCCTAATCCAGCGGTTCTCAAGGTGTGGTCTTAAGTGGTAGACCGCTGGGTTTCTTAAGGGAATCAAGCTGGAAAGCACGTGTTCACTTTCACTTAGGGGTAAAGTCATTTGATGGAATTTTTTTTTTTAAGAAACTGACAAACACACTGCAGTCTCATCAAAAGCGAGGAAGGTCTTCCATTAATTAAGGTTTAAGACTTTTGCTTGGGAGGGGGTGGAGAGGAAGGGGAGACTTATCCAGGCAGGGAGGAGGAAGGGCTGTAAAGCATGAAGCAGGTGAGGCACGCAGGGGGGTGGGGGAGTCCTACCGCTCTAGGGCACTGACTGAGCCCCTGGCCGAAAAGTTTCAGTATCATTCACAGTCCTATTCCCTCACCCTAAAACTCTTTCTAAAAGCTCTGAAAACATTGAAACTCCTTCTCCTCTGCATTTCCTACACTTCTCATTCCTTTTCCCCCCTTTTTTTACATTCTCCCCCCCCCGCCCCGCCTGCTCCAGTTTTCTTTTCCCCATATTCAGCTTTTTTCTTCCCTCCCCCTGCCCAGATGCCCCAACATCTGCCCTTTCCTACCCCCTCCCCCTCTCCAGCCCCGGAAGGAAAGTGTCAGTCTAACTGAACATCTGGGCAAGTGAGCTCGCGGGTCTTCCCCACTCTCCCCCCACTTGCCCCAGCAACCTGGGGTGGAGGGGGGGGGTCTTGTCCCGCCCCGCCCCCCCGCCCGCTCCCCAGCACCGGCCCTGCCTCATTTCCCCAGCCCCCCTACCTGCTCCGGGGGTTCTACTGCCGGGGCCGCCGGGGGCCGCCCTCTGGTGCCCG
>JAJPUD010002365.1:219481-234885 GCA_023553655.1 Myrmecobius fasciatus
GGGGCAGGAGCGGCGGCGGCTGCGCTTCCGCTCATGGCGAGCCGCCGGGAACTCCGGGCTGGGCGGGAGCGGCTCTGCTCGGGAGCGGCCTGGGCCCGGCCGGGCGGCGGCGAAGAAGAAGGAGGAGGCGGCGGCGGAGGAGGAGGAGGCGGGGAGCCTGAGCGGGAGGAGGAGGCGAGGGAGGAGGAAGCGGCAGCGGCTCCCAGCAGGAGGAGGAGCAGGAGCAGGAGCGCGAGCCTGGGAGCAGCCCCAGCCCGGGAGGAGCAGCAGAGGAGGAGGAGGAGGAGGAGGAGGAGGAGGAGGAGGAGGAGGAGGAGGAGATGGAAAAGGAGGAGGAGGAGGAAGCGGCTGGGGAAGGAGGAGCTGAGGAAGAGGAGGAGGAGGAAGGGACAGCCGTGGATCGCCTGCGGACCCTGGGGGTTCGAGGCGCCGCTGCTCAGCTGCCCCGAGGGCCGGCCTGGAGAGCGTTGCCCGCACTACTGGGCGGCCGGCCGATCGAGGGAATGGGCATCGCCCACCCGCCTCCGAGCTCCGGGGGGCCTGGACGGTGCGGCCCCAGCCCGGATCCCGGTCCCGATCCCGATCCCGGTCCCGGTCCTAGGGGCACAGACAGCGCGGCTAAGAAGCGCAGAGCTGGCGCCCGCGGGGACAGGCTTCCGGGCACAGAGCACAAACTAAGTTCAGGGACCAAAGTGGACGGAGGAGGAGCGCGATCACGATGGAGTGTGCGCCCGCCCCTCCGCAGCCGCGGCCCGGAGGAGTGGGACTGGGGGTGGGGGGGCGGTAGTTAGGGAGCGCCGGACGCTCCAAGGGATCCCTGCGATGCCCCAAGCTGTAACTTCCAGCCCTCTTTTTCACTTAGATGCTCCCCAGTTTCCCTTCTCTATCTGCCCTCTGATTCAGACCTTGGCCTTGGGGCAAGTCATTCATTGTTTTGCTCCTGTTAAGTCTGTCGGTTTGTCTGCGTCTCCCAGGCTCTTTCTCATTCTTCAATCTCTTTCTCTCCTCTAGTCTGTCTCTCCTCTCTTTTTTCCTTCTCCTTTTTTATCTCTCTTCTCTCTCTCTTGTCCTTCTCTGGGTCTTTCCTTTCCCACTGGCCTCTCTTCTGTCCCTCATGTTTCTCTTCTTCCCTCCTCCCTTTTCCTGTTCCCCCTCTCTCTTTCTCTCTTTCCCTCTCTTTCTCTGTTATAAATTGAGAACACTTTATTCCTTTCCTCCCCTTCCCACCCACCTTTCTTTTCCCTTCACTTCTCTTTGCAGTAGCAGAAAAGAAAAAATATGTATCCTTTCCATTCTTAAGATCTATGTACATGTGTTGTCACCTCAGTTGTCTCCTTTATATCTTCCAGATAAGTAACCAATCTTCCCCTCATCCAGGGAGAGAGGAGGGGAAAGGGTTGAGCTCCTCAAATGCTTTAAAAAAAAATCTTGAAACATAGAAGAGGGATGCTGAAAGGAAAGTTTCTGAGATACTCCTGACATCTCTGCCCTGAAGCCCTACTTCAGAAAATAAGTACAGGAGCAACTGGATGGTGCAATGGCTGGAGCACTAGTCCTGGAATCAAGAAAATCTGAGTTCAAATCCAGCCTCAGACACTTAAACACTATCTAGCTATGTGACCCTGGATAAGTCATTTAACCCCATTTACCTTGCCAAGAAAATAATAATAAGTTCCTTTTTTAAAAAAAGTAGGTACAGAAAGGCTTCTGCATGTCTACCCATAGTTTTTATAGCTTTAGAGCCATAAGGGACCTTGTTGGCCATCCAATCCAGATGCTTAGTTTGACAGAAGAGGAATTGGAGGCCAAGTGCCTTCTCTCCTGCCTCTCTGCTCTTCTTCCCAAATTAGATATTTATATTCCCTGTGTCTTTATCCTAAACAGTGTCATGAACTTGCTCACTTTTTTCTCAATAAGCACTGGACCTACAGTCAAAAAAACCTTCGTTTGATTTCTAGAGGATGATAAATTTAGAGCAGACGTCAAAGATCATCTAATCCAACCTCATTTTATAGATAGATAGAGAGGAAAATTGAGACCCATGGAGGCAAAGTAACAACTGTCTCCTGGTTCTTCTACTTGTCTGGTCTCCTTTGCTGGATCTTTTTCTAAGGCATGCCCACTCATTGAAAGTGTACCTTTAGTTTCTGTCCTGGGCCCTCTTCTCTTATCCCCCTATATGATCTCAACAACTCCCAAAGAATTCAATTATCATTTCTATGCAAACATTACAAGATCTATTTATCCAGACCTAACCTCTCTCTCCTCAACTCCAGTCTTCCATAACTTCCCATTGGACATCTTACTCACCCACCTGAGTCACCTTTATTACCTCAAGGTGACCCAAGTCAAATCCCACCTTCTATAGGAGGCCTTTTCTGGACTCCCCTTTCCCAGTCCTCTATGGCTAGTGCTTTCTCTCCGTGATTACCTCCTGTGTTTGTCCATAGTTGTTTGTTTTTTCCCCCATTAGAATGGGAACTTCTTGAGGGCAAGTTTCCATGTTGTTACCTTTTCTGTGACCACTGGACCCAGATGGCTCTGGAGGGGAAAGTGAGGCAGGTGACCTTGCCCCAGCCTTCCATAGCTTAAATCCATTTCATTTGCATCTCATGGCTTCACCTCCTTAAAGTCTTGGTCCTTGTTGAGAATGAAGGACAAACAACAACAAAAAGTGGGTGTTTAATAGATGTTTGTTGATTTACTAGTTTTTAAGGAAAAGAACTGGAGGAATGGTTTTAGGTATTTCTCCTATTTCTAGCCCTGAGGCTTTTCTTCTTAAGGCTAAGCATTGCCTATTTCTTTCAATTGATCTTTGTATGAGATGACCTCAAAGTCTTCACCTTAAATTATTCTTTTTTGGACATATCTCTAGATTATCAGTATCCTTCTTAAATGGTGCCTAGTACTGAACACCATACCCCAGATAAGATCTAAGGCTAAGTGCAAAGGGATTGTCACTTCCTTATTCCTAGAATATATAGTATGCAACCTTTCATACTGCAAGCCCAAGATTGTATTAGTTTTCTTGGCTAGCCCATCACACTGTTAACTTAAACTGAGTTTGAATTCTGCTAAAATTCTCAGAGCATCTTCATAATTCTTATCTAATCATGGCCTTCCCCATTTTATACTGAGAATTTTGAATATTATTATTATTATTTAATTGCAAAACTCTAGTTATCTCTCTTGTATTTCAGTTAATTACCAACTGTGCAACCCTAAGCAAACCTCTTAACCTCTGTCCGATTTAGTTTCTTCAACTATAAAATGGGACATATAATAGAATTTACCTCCCCCAGGATTGTTGTGAGGATCAAATAAAAGGATATCTGTAAAGTGCTTAACACAGTACCTGACATGTAAAAAGCTTAATAAATGCTTGTTTCCTTCCTCAGTGCTCTATCCTCAACTTTTGGATCTTGATTCAATAATTCATTGGATTAGCTAGCCCACCCAATTTGATGTCATATGCAAATTTGATTAGCATGCTGTCCAATATTGATGAAATGATATTGATGACTCAATCTAAGTTACTGATAAAAATGTTAAACACAGAGCCCAGTATAAATCCCTGAGGTACTACACTACAGACCTTCTATTACAATGATGTTTAACCATTAACAACTATTCATTGATTGCAGCCATCAAACCAAAAAATTGTACTCCTGTCTAATCTATTTGTCCACCATTTCTACGAGAATAATGTGAGATACATTATCAAACACTTTTTAAAAGTCTAAATAAGTGTATTCACAGCATTTCACACTCTACTTGTTTAATAATCCTGTCAAAGAAGGAAATGAGGTTAGTCTGTCATGACCTATTCTAGATGAAGCCATAGTGGTCCTTTGTAATGAACACTTCCCTTTCTAAGTGGTCACTATCTATCTCTTTCATAATCTGTTTTACAATTTCCTCATAAATTTAAGTCAAGCTTACTTGGCATATGGCCTTCAGATTCAGGGGACAGTATTCAGGGGACTTCTCTAATCTTTATAATACCTCTCCTGTTTTACATGATCTTTAAAATTTCACTAATAGTGACTCAGCATTCTCACCTTAGGGGATCCTGGGGAATACTTCTGCAGAATCAGATGACTGGAATTCAAAAGCAGATAGGTATATTTTAGCTACCTTCTTACTAATCTTGGGTATCGTCTCCCTTTTTTTCTTGTTCTATCATTCTCAGTTCAAAATCATTTTCTATTGTTATTATTAGGGCTACAAAAAAGTGCCTAAATACCCTAAATAATGAAATAGGATCGTAGAACTAAAGTTGGAAGGAATCTCAGACGATATCTAGACCCACAGCATTTTACAGATGAAACAGACCCAGAGAGTTTTAATTACTCCCTCAAAGCCTGCTGTCTCCTGTATCTCCAGATTTCTGACTCTCCAGATTGTATTACCATACCTCTTCCCAATTGTTGCTTTTCAGATCACTTTTTTATCATTAAAACTTTTTACTTTCAAAACATATGTATAGATAATATTCAACATTCATCCTTGCAAAATCTTGTGTTCCAAATTTTTTTTCCCTCCTCCCCACCCCTTCCCTAGACGGCAAGTAACCCAATATATGTTAAACATGTACAGTTCTTCTATACATATTTCCACAATTATGCTGCACAAGAAAAATCAAATCAAAAAAGAAAAATGAGAAAGAAAACAAAATGTAAGCAAACAATAATAAATAAGTGAAAATAATATGTTGTGATCCACTCAATTCCCACAGTCTTTTCTCTGGGTGCAGATGGCTCTCTCCAACATAAGACCATTGGAACTGGCCCAAATCATTTCGTTGTTGAAAAGAACCATGTCCTTCAGAATTGACTGGATCATTTAAAAAAATTGTATTACCCCATTAAAATTTAAGTTCATTAAGGGTGGGAAAATAGTAGCTAACTGGTGTAGTAGATAGAATTTAGGGCCTGGAGTCAGGAAAACTCATCTTAAGTTCAAATTTGACCTCAGATACTTACTAGTTATGTGACACTGGCCAAGTCACTTAACCTTGTTTGCCTCAGTTTTCTCATATTTAAAAATGAGCTGGAGAAAGAAATGGCCTACCACTCCAGGATCTGCCTAAAAAACTTCAAATGGGGTCATGAAGACTTAGACCTGACTTAAATGACAACAGCAAGAATAAATTATCATATAGAAACTTTAGAAAAACTTAAGAAATTTGTCCAGGGAGATATAGCTGTTTAATAATAGAACTGTATTTCAACAAAGGTCTAACATATAATTGTAAGATTCTGAACTACTGGCTGAGAACTTTTTGTTAGTTTTTTTTTCCACAAAAAATTTATTTTAATTCATTAAATGGTACCTATTTTTTTCCAGACCTTTTATTTAGAACATAAAGACAGCAGGAGCTATACAACTTCTCTGTTGTTGTTGTAGTTTTTCTAGTTCTGGATATGGCAACTTATTGGTCTTTTAAGATGTTGAAAGGTTTGGGGGTAGTAATTGGAAAATAGCCCATCAAAATGAGATGGTACTCCACATCCAGAGAGAGAACTATGGAGACTAAATATGGATTGAAGCATAGTATTTCACCTTTTTTTAGTTTTTATTTTCTTTCTCATGTTTTTTTCCTGATTGCTCTGATTTTTTCTTGTACAACATGACAATTATAGAAATATGTTTAAAAGATTTGCACATGTTTAACCTACTTTAGATTACTTGCTGTCTTGGGAAAAGGGAAGGTAAAGGAAGGAGTCAGAAGAATTCGGAACACAAAGTTTTACAAAAATGAATTTTGAAAACTATATATGTATTTGTAAAAATAAAAAACTTGAAGATTTAAAAAAAAACACGAGATGGCACACATGGAATTATTGTCAGCAAAAAACTTGCCTTTGCCCATTATATTTTGGCTCTGCTTACCTCCCTGTTGTATTTTGATAGGGGCATCCTTGGCTCCAACTTTGCTTTTCATTTTTGACCTTCTTATTATTCAATATTGTTTACCTCAGCATAATCATATTATAGTCTTTAAATCCATGAACTATCCTATAATTGCTCTTTGGCATTAGTTATTGTGCTCTGAACTCTTAATTCCTCAGGTCAAGTTGGTGACCTATTCAAATAAAAAAGCAAAAACAATCTTTTTCCTCAAGAAGTTCACATTCTAAATAAAGAAAAGCAGCACATATAATAGGTTTCAATTGGCACTCATATGGATAGGCCCAGTGGTACTTGGTGTACAGCAACAAGACAGAAGGTAATGTGCCTTCCTTATTATCATTTCCACTGATAAAACCATATCAACTTCAGATATCTATTTGACAATGGCAGCAGGACCTTTGATAGTGAGAATTTTCTAAACTTAAATCTCTCCCTATGGACTAGTTCCTATCCTACTGCTTTCAAACATGCCCAAGTTGCCCCCATCCTTAAAAAAAAAATAACTTTCACTCTGCTCTACCATCTCCTCAAAGGATTGTCCTATATCTTTCCTCTTCTCAGCAAAACTACCTGAAAAGGGGCAGCTAGGTGGCGCAGTGGATAGAGCACCAGCCCTGAAGTCAGGAGGACCTGAGTTCAAATCTGATCTCAGAACTTCCTAGCTGTGTGATCCTGGGCAAGTCACTTAACCCCAATTGCCTCAGCAAAAAAGCAAAAAAAAAAAAAAATTAAAAAAAAAAACTACCTGAAAAAATTATTGTTTTCACTTCCTCTCTTTTCATTCCTCAACCTTTCTCAAAGTTGCTTCCGATCTCTGAGTTCAGAAACCCGTTCCAGTGACTAAATGGTCTCTCATTCCCATTTGAGGTTTTTTAGGCAGATCCTGGAGTGGTAGGCCATTTCTTTCTCCAGCTCATTTTTAAATATGAGAAAACTGAGGCAAACAAGGTTAAGTGACTTGGCCAGTGTCACATAACTAGTAAGTATCTGAGGCCAAATTTGAACTTAAGATTAAGTTCTAGAAAACTCACAATTAAAAAGACTTAAGGCCTTTTTCTTCACATTTCATCAGCTTTCATGAGTTTAGTTATCATTTCTATGACAATGCTTCATGTGTCCATATATCAGCCCCAGTCTCTCCTGAATTTCAGTCTCAAATCACTAGCTTATAAAATATTAAAAAATGGATATACTGGGGAAACCTCAGATTCATCCTATACAAAACAGCATATTATCTTTAATCCCGAACTTAACTCCTCTTCTAAACTTCCTTGTTTCTTTAGAAAGGACCGCTATTGTTCAGTCTCCCACATTTGTTATCGTGGTTTGCTCTCTTAGTCACCCTACAAATGCAGTCAGATGCTAGGTTTTGCCATTTCCACAAAAGTTCACATCTGACCTTTTTCCTCCATTCCCATAGAATATTAGTCTCTCCTCAAGTCTTTCCCCATTCCAGGTTCATCTTACACAATGTTGCCAGTTATTTTCCTTAACTGAAGATTCCACTGTGTTACTCCCCTATTCAGTCAACTCCAGTGGCTTCCTTTTGCCTCCAATATCAGTTATAAACTTAGTTTCATTTTTAAGGTCTCATACACTCTTATTCCAGCCTATCTTTCTGGCCTCATGGTGCATTACTCCCTCTACTACCAAACTGACCTCTTTGTTCCTCACAAGGGACACACTATCTTCCACCTCTGTGCTTTTTCATTAGCTCCATCCCTAAAATGTACTTTCTCCTCACTTCCACCTTCTACAATCTATCTCTTCCTTTAAGATATTATTCACATGCAAGGGCAGCCAGGCAGCACTGTGCACAGCACTGGATCTGGAGTCAAATTCAACTTCAGACACTTGAAACTTACCAGTTTTATGACCTTGGCATTTGATAAGTCATTTAATTTCCATTACTTTGGCCCTCCCCCAAATATTATTCACATTCCATTTTCTACATGGAATTTTTCCTGATGCCTCCAACTTGCTAGTGTCCTTCCTTCCAAATTACTTCAACTACTTTGTGTATGTTTGTATTTATAAACTTCACATTTATGCTGTATATCTTTTTGTCTGGATTTGTTATCTTCTGCAAAAATATGTAAGCTCCTTGCAAGTAAGAATTGTTTTATGTTTTGTACTTGTACTTGGTACTTGTCCAGTGGCTGGCACACAGTTTATGTTTAATAAATGCTTGTTGATTGATTGGCTGGAGGCTCCCAATGTTTGTGTATCCCCACTTGACTGCAGCAAAGAACCTATTTTTTTTAGCCTGAAATAAAATGAATAGATTGCCAGATCTGGAGTCAAGAAGGCTTATCTTCCTGAATTTAAATCTGGTCTGACACTTGCTAGCTTTGTGGCTTGTGGCAAGTCACTTAACTTTTTCTGCCTTTTTTCCTCATCTGTAAAGTAAGTAGGAGAAGGAAATGGCAAGCAAGTCCATCCTATTTGCCAAGAGAATCTTGAATAGGGTGTTGGTCAGACATGACTGAAAATAACTCAATAAAATGCTCCCTTAGTCCATGCAGACCTCTTTCTCTATTATTTTGGGAAGCTTTAAAATATAGATTATTAATTTTAACATTACATATAACTCAACCCTTTAAATTAGAACTGAAATCTTGTCAGTAAGACAGTGATCCCCTGTTCTGTATATTTCCCATGCTCTATCTCCACTTCCAAGGCATACAATAATTATACAGACTTACCATAGGAGCACTCATAATCAATTATGGAGTTTTATAGAACAGAAAAATCAGGATAAAGAAACAGCTTAAATAAAAAGCAAGAAAAATATTTAACAAAGAGGCATGAAAATTTTTCATAGAAGTCCTTGGTTCATAAAACCATGATGGCCCCTGGCAGTCTCAGTCTGAGTTTTTGGTTGCATGTATCAGAGATTGTACTCTCTTATGCCATCAATAAAGAGTAAATTGACTGTCTGGGAGCTGTGCTGTTTGTACTCCTATCACAGATTGCATGTCCCTTTTTCAAAACTTCCAGTTTGATCCCAAATGAAAGTTTACACTGGTCCAAAGTGTCAGAGCTAAAAGAGCTAAAAAAGAACCCTTGTCCCTCTGAACTACAAATCCCAGAAAGTCAGGCAAGTTTCAGACATCTCTTACACAAGACTTAATTAGCCCTCAAAAGGTATAACAAATAAAGTCATTTTTGTTTGCTGAGAAATCTATTCCCCTAGCCTCCGAACAAGGGAAATCCAAGTGAGATACAGAAACAAGAACAGGTGAAGTTTGTTGTGAGTAATTGCATTGCCGACTGGTATGCAAAGGTGATATTTAGCTGGGGTATTTAGAGAGAAAGACCAGTAATTACTCTTGCTGGTGAATGTAAGACTGACCATAACTGTTGTTTTGGAAGAAAATTGGTTTAGCAGTTAAATGCTTATCACAGTGCCTAGCGTGTGGCAGACCATAACTGTTTGTTGATTGATTCATTGAAGTAAATCTATGTGTTGGGTTTTGAGAACACATAGGGAAAAAATTGAACAGTTCTTGTACATTCTGATGAGAATTAGGGGGAAATATGATACCTATCCAGAAAAGTAAATACAAAATAATTTGGAGGAGGGGGAAGCCCTAACACCTGGGAAAATTAAAAGTGGCTTGTTATAAGAGTTAGCTTTTGAGCTGAGCCTGGAAAAGTGAAGAATTCTAAGACACCTTAAGTAAGCAAGGTGAGCTTTCCAGGCAAGTGTGGGATAGTGTTATTTGTAAAAGAAATGGAGGTGGGAAATGAAACATGTGAAACATCGAGTGATAGTCTAAAATAATAGGATAGGTAAAATGGGGAGTGGGTTGGTGATGAAGAGACAATAGTATTGCATAAGAAGAAGGAATGTTTGTGTTAGGAAAAACACGAGTTGGAGGGGAAAAATGGTAGAAGGTATTGAGGTATATATACCAGTGAGAAGGAAGATGATATATATTTTATCAGCATATATTTTAGAATACATGCAAAAAGAAAAGTGTGGATTTTAAGAACAGCTTAAAACCAAAAATAGATTATTTTAATTATCTGGATGATAGTAGTTCTTTCTAGTCTCCCGATCCCTCCCCCCCCCAAAAGAAAATAAAACAGACTACTACTAATCTCTTGATTTACTTTAATGATAATCTTATCCTTCAAAAGTTAGATAAACCAATTCTGGACCTTGTTATCACCATAAAGAGAAACTAATTACTGAAATAGAAATGATTAGAATCTTGGGATAATTGACTATATTTTTGAATTTATGAGGGAGTTAGAGAGATGATATAACATTTGCCAAGTAGTTTGGGAAAACAAATTTCAAAGGGTTTCTTCCCCCTAAAAGATATCAAGAACTCTGATCACTACAATGACTAATCATGATTTCAGAGGACCAATTATAAAGAAAGCTACTCACCCTCTGACAGAAAGGTGAAGGATTAAATAAATAGAATAAATCACACAGTTTTATACATGGCCAAATGTGAAAATTTATTTTTCAATATAATAAAAAATATATTTGTTACAAGAAAAAAATAGCAAATAAGGAAGGCAGTTTGGATGGAATGTGTTGTGTTTCAAGAGGAATAATATACTTGGAAGTTCATTTGGAACTTGAATGTGAAAGATTTTAAAGGCCAAACAGAGGGTTTTGAGTTTGTCCTAGAAGTAGTAGGGATGTAGTAGAACTCCCAACAGGGGAATGACTGTATTCTAACTAAAATGGATTATTTGGGATTTCTTGAATAGACACACACACACACACACACACACACACACACACACATTTTTGATTGGAATGTTCTTCATCCTGTTCCTAAGTATCCCTTCAATTATGAGTACCCTCCCAATTACTTTTTTTGTGTATTTTGTATATTGATTATATTTTCTCATTTGTGGATAAGAGGCAGGCTTTTATAATTATCCTTTCAATAGAATACCAGATGGCTCATCCCAAAAATCTTAATATAGTTTTAAACTATTGAAGTATAGGTTTAAACTTTAGTATCTTAAAACTTCATTCCAATTTTTGTAATATCTATCCTACATGAAATTTTGAAGCTATTTAGTTTTTATCATTTTATCCCAAGTGGCTGGTATAATATCTTAATAGATACTTAATAAATACTATTTAGAAGCAGAAGGGCTTTTAGAGGTTGTAGTCAAATCCCCTCATTTTACATGAAGAAACTGAGGGCTAGAGAAGTTATATAATTTGGGCATAAGGCTCCACTCAAAGATTTTTTTTAATTTTTTTTTTATTTTTTTTTAAATTTTTATTTTATTTGCATAACATATGTGTGGGTAATTCTTCAACAATAACCCTTACATAGCTTTCCGTTACAAATTTTTCCCCCAACTCCCCACCCCTCCCCTAGATGGCAGGATATCCACTACATGTTAATTATGTTAAAATATTGGCAAATCGAATATATGTATACATATTTCCAAACTTATCATTGGTGTGCAAGAAAAATCTTATCTACACAAACGATTCCACTCAAAGATTTGAATGTTCAACAATTGCTGTTAAACTTAAACTCCAGCTAGATCTATGATCTCAGAAGGAGGCTCTTGTGGGCTGACTTGTGGACCTGATCAGCAATTTAAACTTTGTTTTCAGGTGATAAAATGCATTAATTACACATTCTAAGCTATTGATATATAAACGGATTTTCGGCACCACCTGCTTATAACTCGGGGACTTCCTTGGATGGCTTTCTTGAGATATATATATATATATATATTACATATATAATGTATAATATATAATATATATACATATAAATCAGGTGCTTACATTTGAAATAAGGGGATGTCTCCTTTCAGTATCATGTAACTGACTCTTTAGTGCCATCTTCAGTTGTTTTAAAAAAGTGTTTATATTTCACTGTTTTTCATTTATATGCACAGTCCTTTGCTGGGGAATTTTGTGTTCAAACAGGCCAGTAGGAGCCAAAATTGATGTTTTGAATGATGAGTTTATAGTAATATGATATATGTTAAACCTACAGTCTAAACATTGAGATAAATTAACAAATGACATGAAATCTGAAAAAAAAGGTCCATCAAAGTTTTTTGGTTTTGTTTTTTTCTTCCTTGTTTTAACCAAAATGTCTGTTTGTAATGCATAGTTGTTATTAGTTAACTAGTTCTTACAAGGATGCTTCTACATAAGAATAAGATATAATGTCCTCAGTGGAAGTCATGCTTTTCTGAGCAATGAGAATCAGAGATAGCATGACTATGGCAGAAGGAAAGAAATTATACAGGACTGTTTCTCTTATTAGAGGCAGATAGTTTAGGACTGTAAGAAATAGTGGTCAGAAATGCTTCTGACTTTGGTAACATGATTTTGTGGCACCTTTGCCACCTCAATTCTCCAATAATTTTTAAGGCACCTATTATGTGCAAAACTTACATGAAAGTCACTGTGGCATAGGGAACAGAGATCCAGTCTCAGAATCAATAAGGGTTCAAAGTATTTCCTCTCATACCTACTAGCAGTGTAATCCATCAGTAAACCTTGATAAATCTGTAAGACTATAAATTACAGAATATTGTCAATCTGTATCAATGAAGAGAATATCTATTTATGGTGTTCCATACAGATTTCCAGAAGGAACCACTAATTTAGACCTTCCCTTATCAAAAAATGTCATTAGACACCATGCTAGATCCTGGAAAGAGAAAGACAAAAATGAAATAGTCCCTTTCTTCAGATAACTAGAGATTAGTGTAAAGTGGGAATTCTGAGATCTCATAGCCAATGTGCCGTGTTTTACATTCCCCTCAAAATAAGGACACTGTCAATCTGTAAATACTCTGAAATAACCAAGGAACTGCTCTCAGCTAGTCAGTTCTAGAAATGATTACAAGTGCTAAACAATTGATTTGCAAAGGAATTCATATGCTAGTGAGGTTTTACTTAGGATTCTGCAAGCTAGATTTCAGCATTTTATGAACTGAGAATTAACAGAAGAACTTAATGGTTTTTAAAGAGGCAGAGGAACTAGAAACCAAATTGCCAATGTTCACTGACTTATGGAGAAAGGAGAGAGTTCCAGAAAAACATCTTTGTCTGCTTCATTGCCTGCACTAAAAGTCTTTGAGTGTGTGAATCACACAAAACATAGCAAATCTTTGAAGAAATGGGAGTACCAGATCATTCTATTTGTCACTGGCAGAGCCTGTATGCAGACCAAGAAGCATCAATTCGAATTGAACATGAAACAAGTATTTGGTTTATGACAAAAAGGAGTACAAGATTATATGTTGCCAATTTGTTTATTTCACTTATATGCAGGGTGTATTATATGCAATATCAGGTTAAATGATTCAAAAGCTGCAATTAAGATTGCCAAGAGAAATACCAATGATTTCAGATATGCAGATAATACCACTCTGATGGCAGAAAGTGAAGAATTAAGAAGTCTCTTGATGAGGGCAAAAGAAAAGAGTAGAAAAACTGACTTGAAGCTTAACATAAAAAAATAAAATCTTGGCAATTAATACCAGCACTTCTGGCAAGTAGACAAAAAATGGAAGCAGTGTCAAATTTTTTTATGCTTGAGCTCACTGCAGATGGTGACTACAGCCATGAAATTAAAGAGACTTGCTCCTTAGAAGGAAAGCTATGTAAATCTAGGCAGCATGCTAAAAAGCAGGGATATCACCTGGCTGAACAAGGTCCAAATAGTCAGAATTATGTTTTTTCCCTTATCAATGACTGTAAGAATTAGCTTATAAGGAAAACTAAGCACTGCAGAATCAATGCTTTTGAACTGTATTGTTAGAGAAGAACTTTGAGAGTCCCTTGGACAGCAAAGAGATTAAATCAGTCAATATATAAATAAATTAATTCAGGCTACTCAGTGGAAGGTCAAACTGAAGCTGAAGCTAAAATACTTTGACCACATAATGAGAAGACAGGACTCATTGAAAAAGACCCTGATATTGGAAAAGATTGATGGCAAAAAGAAAAGGGATTGGAAGAGGATGAGATGGATAGATATTATCATGGAAAAATTAACATGAACATGGACTCTCTTCAAGAGAGAGTGGAAGATTGTAATGTGCTATGCTGTCACATAGAGTTGGACACAACTGAACAACTTTAACATATTGCTAGTGAGAATCTTAGGAAGGATTTGAGCATAGGTCTTCCTAACTCCAAACCCACCCAGTCTATCCACTACTTCAATTAGCTTCCTATAAGAAGGTAGTCTCATAGTAGTATTTGCATTTTTTTAAAGTATAATTGATTAGAGAAGTGACAGATATGACAAAAAAGGAAAATGATAAATGTTGGAGGGGATGTGGGAAAATTGGGACACTAATGCATTGTTGGGGGAGTTGTGGAAAGCAATTTGGAACTGTGATTAAAGGGTTCTCAAAATGAACATCCAATACCATTGCTAGATCTGTATTCCAAAGAGATTAAGAAAAAAGTGAGAGAGGAGTGGAGAAGGACCTATTTATATCAAAACATTTATAGCAGTTACTTTTTGTGATCACTAAGAATTGGAAATTGAGGGGGATGCCCATTATTTGGGAAATGGCTGAACAAGTTCTTTTATTATTATAATGGAATATTATTATGCTATAAGAAATGACAAGCAGAATGATTTCAGAAAAACTTGGAAAGACTTCTGTGGACTGATCGAAGGTGAAATGAGAAGAACTAGGAGAACATTGTTCAGTCCAACAGCAATATTGTTTGATAATTCGGAAGGACTTGGCTCTTTTCAATAATGAGGTGATTCGGGCCAATTCCAGTAGACTTGTGATGGAGAGACCCATTTGCTTCCAGAAAGAGCATTGTGGGGACTGAATGTGGATCACAATATAGTATTTTCATCTTTTTGTTGCTGTTTGCTTGTTTTTTTTCTTTCTCATTTTTTCCTTTTTCAATCTAATTTTTATTGTGCTGCATGATAAATGTGGAAATATGTGTAGAAGAATTGCATATGTTTAACCTATATTGAATTATTTGCTGTCTAGGGAGGGAGTAGGGCAAAGGATGGAAGAAAAAAATTGGAACACAAAGTCTGCAAGAATGAATGTTGAAAACTATCCTTGCATATATTTTGTAAATAAAAAGCTATTATTTTAAAAATCTATTATGTGATAATCCACTGTGAATCACTTACCTATTATCAGGAATAAAACCATCTAAGACAATCCCAAAGGGTTTATGATGAAAAATGCTATCTGCTTTCAAAGAACAGATGTTGTCTGAATAAAGACTGACGCATACCCTCCCTCCCTTCCTCCTTCCCTTCCTCCTTCCCTTCCTCCCTCCCTTCCTTCTTCCCTTCCTCCCTCCCTTCCTTCTTCCCTTCCTCCCTCCCTTCCTTCTTCCCTTCTCCCCCTTCCTTCCCCCCTTCTTTTCTTCCTTCCTTCCTTCCTTCCTTCCTTCCTTCCTTCCTTCCTTCCTTCCTTCCTCCCTCCCTCCCTCCCTTCCTTCCTTCCTTCCTTCCTTCCTTCCTTCCTTCCTTCCT